>JAXGGA010016648.1:0-26207 GCA_038373865.1 Uloborus plumipes | reverse complement strand
TAGAATTATTTTTAAAAATATGGTCAAATTTTAATTAATTTTACAAAAAAACTAATTAACATAGAAAAACGGAATGAGGTAATTGCATTATTAATATTACAGCTAATAGAAATTAGTCAGCTTAAAACCCTTTTGCCATGCTTTAGACAGTTTAAGACACTTTTGGACAGTTTTCGACAGTTTTGGACAGTAAAACCCACCTGACCTGTCCAAAACCCCAACCCTGATGGAGACCTAGCAGAAATTCATGGTTCAGCTACAAAAACTGTAAAAGCTGGTAACTAAGTATTTGTGAAACTTGCATCAAAGAAAACCATAAAGTATTTTGAAGATCTAATTTTAAAATATGGTACAAATGAAAAAAAAATACTGCTAAATTTGATAGAAAAAATAGAAATAACTACACTTTTTATTGGTTTGATGTAGGTAATGTTAGAATTATAACTGAGGATGAAATGATAATGTCCCCTCAGAAAACTTCAAAAAGACACTGCCATTAAAGGTTTTAATTTTTTTTCAACCTATAATTTTTTTCTAGTTTATAAAAATTGATCTTAATAGACTCCATTATGTTTATTCAACATTAATTTATGTGTAAAAGCAGAAGATGACCCTAACGGCTTTTAATGAATTTCACAGACATAATTGTTTTGTATTCCGTTTTATAATTTTCTGTCATACACATTTAAATGTGAGTAGATATCTCATTAATGGATACATTTACAGAAAAATATTCCCTACTAAAATGTTCCATACTTCGTTAGGTAGGACCCATAAAAACCTTTCCAAAATATGTTCACTTTAAATATAAATAAATAGAGGGTAGCAAACTTACCCCTTCCTAGGGAGTAAGTGGGAATCCCACGCCATTTTGTAAAGAATAAGATAGGTAAAAATATTTAAAGCATTTTTAGGAAACAATGCTGAACTTGTGTTTATCAATAATGTCCAAGACAAAAATAAGTCAAAAAATTTAAGCTATTTTGCTTTAAACCTTTTGTATAATACTTCAAAAACGAACTGTTCTAAAAAGGGGGCCCACTTACCCTATAACCAACCCTATATTAAAAGCATTTTTTGGAAGGTTCTCTCTGCTACTGTCCATACGTAAGTTACACTTACTAATAAAGAAATTTTGCTGTATTTTGTGATTGAATTTCAATTCTCAATTAATATTTTAACTTAAAACTCTCAAAACTGTTTATTTAAGGATAGGCTTGGTTTCAGAATCGTTTCCTAGAAAATATAGGAAAATACAGACATTGCTACTGCTCTTCACATATTCCCAGAGAAATATTGCAAATACAGCAAGTGTTTCTCTGTTAATAGTTGGACGCATCAAAATTAAAAATTGACTAAATAAAGATACTAAAAACGGTTCTCGTAAATAACTCGGTTTTTTTTTTTTCTTTTTTTTAACAGTCGAAATGCCGCCACTTTAGCCAACCCCTAGCAGGTACGAAGCCACCGTGCATGTGTCGAATTTTTTTCTTCAAAGATTTTTCATTCCTATTTTTATAGGCAATCACGCTTGCTTATTACCCTCACTTAACAGAACTTCATGTTCCTTTAATTTTTCAGATTACCATGACGACAAAAATAACTCTAGTTCATTGTTTTTAATATTTGTTTTGATAGACTAATTTTTGTCGTCATGATTACGAATCGTCTGCGGTCTACGTTTTTTATTTTTATTTTATTTTTTTTTTATTTATTCATCTATTTATTTATTTTTCAATTTTTAACTAAAACCGATGACTTCACACCAAAACAGGTTTTTGGGGGGAGGAGGGTAAAATTACGTTTTTTCGTGAGCACACACATACAAACGCACTCACACACACGCTGGCGAACACTCACACACAAAATCACGCACACACATACTGGCGAACACTTACACACAAAGCCCCGCACATACACACACACACACACACACACCGCTACTCTACAGCCTAAAAGGAAGGATATGCTCGCAAATGTTTGTTATGTTCTGGATGCTGCTTTTGTCTAAGGAGGATTGTGCGCAGTCGAAAGGGTCTGGTAAAAATAAAGTTGATTCCGAGTGACAGGAGTCATTTGTAGAAACAATAAACCCAGTGAGTAGAGCTCTATTGCAACTCGTGATTTTTGATAAACATAACTTGAGTTCTAGATGTCAAAATTCAAATTATTATTTTTTAATGATGAATCCTCGGTAACCATGGAATCCGAGGATGCATTCAGTGCTAATGACAAAGCAATACCAAAGTCTCAATTTAACGTAGGGAAATTCGGGGCAAAGTGAAATAGTTAAGATAACATACCTGTTTCGAAATAAACGAAATGAAAATTTGTTCTGAAAATCAGTCTACACAAAAAAAAAAGGAATAATGAGTTATGTTATTCAACTATTGTTGAAATGGTATTTTTCATTTTGGCTGTTATTTTGTACTTTCAAAAAAAGGTGTAAAGTTTTCACCTAAAATAACCTTGGGGCAAATTTAAAAATACAATATTTTTATAATAAAACATTTTCTATTTGATGAGTGACAGTAATTTTTATCATATGAATGCGTAAATAAACGACTAAATAAATAAACCAATAAATGATGCACTAGTTAATAAATTAGAAAAAGAAATAAGTGAATAAAATGGAGAATGAATAACAACTAAGTGAATGAATGACTAAATAAGTCTATTAATAAGTAAAGGAATAAGAATAAATTAATACATGAAGAAATGCAAACGTGATTTAGCAAATGATTGCACAAGCAAACGAAATGAACTGTTTCACTTTGCCCCGCGTGCCCTTGACAAATTACATTGTACTTTCAAAATAAAAACATGCCTAATATAAACTGCAATAGGCATCAGTAGATTTCAATTGATAGCAAAAATGATTGTTACAAAAATTTTATCATTTTATAATAACAAGAAATATTTTTGAAAAACACAAATATTACAATAAAGGTATCAAATTTGTAAGGATCCAGAACTACCTTAAAATTGAAGCCCAGACTGAAATGAGACACAAATTGTGATTAAACCTGTTTTGTATACCTATTGACAAATATATGAGAGGATCTAGAAAGAGAGTCATGTGCATGTCTTTTTTTTTTTTTTTTCAGCTTCTTTTCTTTCCCCAAGAAATTCTTGAACATATCCCTGATATTTCAACAATATACTTTTTTTACAAAAGTAAATTTATATTCTTACAATAGCAAAAAATGCTGTTGCTACATATCCCACCTTAAATACACTAAGTACTAGATTGTATCTGTTGGATATCAGATCTCAAACCTATTTTTTGACGCTAGTGCTCACTTTTAATCTAGTCTGGTTCCAGCATTCGTGCACTTGTAGTACATATTTCCTTTCTTTTTTTTCTATTGCATACATAACTTCCGCGAAATTGCACAAAACCACAATAAAACACTCCATTCTATCCCGAAGAAGAGCCACAACAGAAATCAGAATTTAATTTCGAAATTCTTGGCTGGCCGTTCCCGACAAAAATTTCATTACGAGCGAGGGACAACTGTGCGATAAAAGCCGGCGTAATCTAGCGCCCTGCAAATACTTGCGCCCTGTTATTAGGAGGGCTTAGCGCATTTTGCCTCCATAATAACCACTAGGGCTGGTAATTTTGGGACAAACACAGGGAGTTTCCGGGAAAAATAAAGTTTCTCTTCATTACTGGAAAATCCAGATGCGTCTTATTTCGTAAGAAAAGGAGTGAAGTTTTCAACGGATATGATTTGGTAGGGTATTTTCAAAATTTTTCGTACTTTTAAACTCCTCAAGGCTTTGCCTAAAAAGGTTGGAATTGAAATCTGCGAGCATGTAATTTGGTTATGAAGCTCTCTTTCGCTTATCACGCTGCACTCTATACTTGCTGGTCAAGTATCCCCAGTTGCATCAACTCATCGGATTTTGCTCGGCCGATCAGCAAACTCATCGTAAACTGATCCTGTAACGCAAGATGACATCGTTCCGATCAGTATCCGAGCACGGTTTTCGATGAGCTACTTTTCATCGGAAAGCGATATCCTTCCGATCAACTTTCCCGATGAAATTCCTCGGCACGGGACTGTTCTGCTCGTAAATTGCTCCAAATCTCATCGTATTCTCATCGGATTTTGCTGCTCGGATTCTGCTTGGCCGATGAGACATATTGGATCATCGGCCGATGAGAATTTCATCGGGTTTCGATGAATGGCCGATCATCGGCCGATGAGATGATGCTGCTAGGGATACTGCTGTGCTAAGCACAAATGTATCAGCAATTTTTAACAAAATTGAGTTATTGTCACTAATCAGTTCTTTGTTATGTATTTTAATTAAATACAATGTGTTATGGTTGTTTTATGGAACGGGAAATATTTTCTTAAAAACTTTTGAAAAAGTTTCATCTGAACACTGCAAAAAAAAATGTTGTTTATACAGTATGATACTGGCAGTAGAGGCTTTAGTTTAAAACTGTAAAATCACGGTAATATACTGTAAAACTAGCTATTTTACAGTTCATTACTGTAAAACTAGCTATTTTACAGTTCATTACTGTAAAACTAGAAATATTACCACAAAATTAGCTGTATTATACTGTAAAAACAACAGTATAATACTGGCAGCAGAGGTTCCAGTTTAAAACTGTAAAATGCACAGTAATAAACTGTGAAACTAGCAATTTTACAGTTTATTATTGTAAACCGTAACTTTTACAGTCTACTACTGTAGAATTAAAAATTTTACAGTTTATTACTGTAAAATTAGCTGCATTATTCTATAAAAACATCTATTTTTAGAGTGATTCAAATAAATGTTGGCACAAAACTTCAAGGAGCAATATCTCAGTTTCGGCTCGAATGCAGATACCACTTTTGTGCTTAAAACGGCAGCATAGTGCCCCTCTGGTAAGTTGTACTCCGACATGGACATTGTTTCTTTTTTTCAGGTAATAGTAAGGAGTAATTAGCGCTCAATTGAATTGGGTTACTTTCATGGGGCCGTGGTGGCCCGATCGGTAAGATATCGGACTCGTGTCCGGAGGGACCTGGGTTCGATCCCAGCCGATCAAAGATCCACCGTCTTGATTAATGGTAGCTGGGAGGCGTTAAAAATGTCGTGGTCACAAAGTCCTCCAAGTGAAACGATACCTCTGGGGGTGCTGGGCCCTAGGGTTTGCTCGACCCTAGGTTCTGGTTCAAAATTAAGAACAGAGCGTTCTTCAGGGCCCTATCTCGGTTAAACCACGAAGCTATGGTAGGAACGGGGGACCCTGGAGTGTGAAATGGGTTACTTTCATACCTACTTTGCAAAAGTATTCCAACTCAAATCCGTGACAATTACCCTTTCCTATTATCTGAAAAGAGGCAGGGGGTAACCTTTCCGGAGGAGCATATTCTCCCGTTTAAGAGCAAAAGTCGTATTTGTATTTTTTAACGAAATTGAGTTGTCGACACCATTTGGTTCTTTGTGACGTATTTTACCCAAATACGATATTATATGGTGATTTGATGATTTGAGTGCGAGAAATATTTTTAAAAAAAATTATCATCCACATCAAATACATGTGGCGCAAAACTTTGAAGAGCAATATCTCAGTTTCAGCTTGGCTCCAGAAACCAGTTTTGAGCTTAACATGGCAATACAGTGACCATTAAAAGCCATTGCCGCAAACTGAGCCGTAAGTCACAATATTCTCGGCCTATTGACACCAAGAAGCAATGGGGTATAAGTGCAAAAACTAAAAATTTGGAGGTAGCGATTATACATGGAAAAAAGACTCTCATGTTTCTTGGCCCAAGAGATATTTCTAGGAAATCACAGGGAGGCAGCTTTGCTAACTCATACGGCATAACCCAATTTTCGTAGCATAATCACATTATATGTAATTTATGTTCAATGTTCATGTATACCTTAGGCTGGTCCTTATTTTTCCATTGCGTTTTTCTTAAATCACATCGCCTCATTTTGTTACATCGGGTCTAAAACTAACACGAGCAAAAGTTAGGTCATTTACACAATTTTAAATGGTACCGCAGAGGTTGTAAAGGTGGCAATTTTTAAAAAAGAAAATATGTTTAACGCACCTGCTACACTATACTGATGTAATTAGTATGTAGCGGAGGAGAGCTCATAGTTCAGATCGTGAAGTGATCCGAGGGATGAGGAGGGACAACTTGCAGGAGTGGTAGCCCCCTAATAATGCATGCATTTGGTATTTAAAAAATTCAGTCCTTATTATAGTTATTTTTACTATTAACTGTACATTTGCTTGACATTTTAATATAGTTAATAACTCTCAAAGAAAAATTGGAGAATTTGGATCTTTTGTTTCATTTTTCACACCCTTGCGGTGAGCGTTATTATTGAAATTTCTTAAAATAATTTTACCAGTTACTTACTGACCCAAAACGAAATTAGAGGGTGAAACTCATAAGAATATTAAACTAATATTTCACTTATTTGCTTAGGATCACCCTAATATATATGTATGTGTAGATACTATATATCGTCCTAAGAAATCAATCATGTGGCAAAGTGCGAGTGTGGCGCCTTGCAATGTTTTATGCATGAGGGAGGGTGCTTCGAAGGGAATGAAATCTTCACGATCGTCTTCAAAACGTGCTGAGACGACAAGAGTGCGAAGGTGCTGCGAATTCAGAATGCGCAAATCAGCTTTGTCCAGGTAAGCAAATCAGAGAAAGTTCAAGTTTCGTTTGAAGTAACAGTATAAGCTGGGGATTTATCGTATGGATTTCCGAATTTTCTTTTTTTGCTGCAGAAATATTCAAAAAATTAATAATAAGTAATAAGCTTAGTCTTTTTTTATGGGCTTTTCGCAACATTGTACTCGTCAGTGGAAGCCGCGCCTTGCCCTAGCGAACAGTTCCACTTAAAAAAGGTATATGTGCTGTGGATGATAACTTTCTGAAGTTTTCAATTTAAAACTTGCATTTGCTATATCCTTTTGACATATTCAACTGAACTATGTATTTGTAATTAGAATTGTTCCACGTTGTTTGATACGGCTCAAAATGCTTTTTATTATTCTTCCCCTTATTATTATCTTACCTAAGACCCCCATTTTGGTAAGATCAGAGAAGACCTGACGCTTGCGTAAATAAGCAGAAGATTGTACCAAAGAAGATCAGATAATACCGTAAATCAGGGTTACTTGGACCTTAGGGGGTTACTTGAGCCCACTGCAATAAAATGATAAAATCTAGGTTTGGTACCTACTAGTTGAAGACTTGCACGTAGTTCCTCGTTTCTCCACTAGGTAGAAGCCCTCTGCAGTCTCTAACGCTAGTATCAAACCCAGATTTTATCATTTTACACTGTTAAAAAAATGTCCTGAAAATAACGAAAAAATATACGGCAGCTGAGTTGCCGGAGTGTTTCCGTTTCGTTAATTATATTTCCGTGATTTTCAAAAATGTCCGTTCGTCATTTTTCCGCTCGTCATTTTTTCGTTACTTAATTCTCTGTTCTTCATTTTTTCGGTTCTTATTATCCCCGCTTATACGTTATAGGCTTATACCTATACGCTTATACTTATTTATTATATATATATATATATGTGTGTGTGTGTATATATATATTGAACACTGAAATAACATAAAAGTGACAAGAATGCAGTTTGTCGACAGAAAAGTAGAATAACGAAAAAAGGAGCATATATATAAGACAAAATGATAAGACAAAAATGTAAACGTTAAAACTCTTACGAATTTTGTTTTTTAGAAAAAGTTTGAAAATGTCCGCTCATACTTAAAGCAAAATCCGGTGCATGAGTTCAACCTCTTAAACATCTTGCATTAAAAAAAAAAAAAATACTAGAATTGGCTTTTTTTTTTTTCATTAAAAATTTTAGTTCATTAAAATAACATGATTTTTTTTTTTTTTTTTGAAAAGATTACATCAATCTCGCATAAAATACTCAAATATTTTGAAGATGGAATGATCAATGCATAGTATTTCTGAGCGCATAACTTCAAAACATTAAAAAGTATTAACAGTATGCATTTTTTAAAAAATATTTTTTCTTAAGTTTAAATAAAAATTAAGTTCTTTCGAAAGTTTTTTTTTTCCTTTCTGAATTTGAAACATTCGTGGTTCCTTTGAAAAAAAATCCTGTATTTTTACTGATTTCCTCTATTTTCATATATTTACGTTATGGTGTTCATAGTGATCAACACTTTAAGAAATGCACTCTAAAAATTGACGATATTTTCTTTATTTTTGATGAAATCGCTTCCATGGATATGCCCCGAGCTAACATTTCGTCAAATTGAAGAAACTGCTTTGTCACTTTTTTGGGGATGAATTTCGTCAAATGTAGCGAAATATTTCTTTATCCTAATTTCGTCAAATTGACAATCATTTTCGTAGTTTTGACAGTATTAATTTTGTCACATTAATTTCGTTGTAGTTGAGCAAGTTAGTTAGATTATTCGATTTTTGAGTGTTCCGTTGTTTTATTTCAGTTGATATTTTAATCATAACTCATAATTTCTCTCTTTTTACATGTAGTCTCCCACAACATAATTTATGTTGTGTATTTTTATGATAAAAATATAAGAAATTGTAGAGGAAAAGAGGCATATGACAAAATTCGACTTTATCAATGTAGGAATTCACATGTTTAATTTCTTTTAAAAAGGCAGCAGTTAATTCTTTGTCATTAACTACTTATTAATTATTTTACTCTGTTAACAATGTAGGAATAAAATTATTAGAATCAATGCAGTAAATCACAAGAAAACAGTACTTGCACAGCTCATGAATGCAGTTAATTAATAGATCAATAGGTTGCTGTAAGGAACACATTGCATTTTCTGAAAATTATTATTTTTTATTATTTTAATGCACGATAGCTCTGATTTGACTTTCCAAACTTTTGATGATATTGAAATAAACACTTATACATTGTTTTTTCGTTTATTTTTTAATATGTTTTGAAACCCAGCCGTCAAAGCAATCTCAAATTAAAACAAAATGGCTTTACAAGAAATATCACGACACAACAGACACGAATAAAATTATCCGTTCGAACTCGATATGTTTAGGCGTCCGTCTTACTTCCGCGTCTCTCGCAGGAAGCTGTAATACGCATAACGGCTTTCTGCATGTTATAAGTTTTTGCGCCTTGTACTTTGACCTACCAATCATAATGCAGGAACCATATATGCACCAACCTCAATACCGGGGAAATTCCGTTTTTTTTTTCTCCAACTCGGTGTTTCACGGAATATATCTGTTTCTTTAAGGAAAAGATACGTTTTGAAGCGAAAACGGAAATTTCCTGTCAAAATCAGTAAAAAAATGTCCTGAAAATTCAGGATTTTTTTAACAGTGTACTGTGGGTCAAGTAGCCCTCTTTTGGGTCCAAGTAACCCTGATTTACGGTAGTTATTTTTCTCTCTCACGGTGATGTCTTAGAGGATGATACCTGAAACTGCAATTCGGTTCTCTGGACTTGCCGTGGCCAAATACAATCCTTATAATGCGGAGAGTATGGGCAACAAATAAAGCGAAGTCTTAAACAAGCAGACTTACCTTTATTACAGCAGAAGAACAATGCTTTAAAATAAAACTGCATAAAGTTGCTTCGAGAAAACATTTAATATTAATAGTTCAGTTAAAGAGGGAAAGACGCTCCAAGTATACATGCTGTTTGTTAGATTACAATAATTTGTTGCATAATCTGTGCAGGAGTTGTAAAGTGAATCAAAATGAAAAGCGAATGTTTGGCATATTACTTGCAATGCAAAAAATAAACTGTTGTATTTCAAAAAATACTGGCAGCAGAAGTTCCAGTTTAAAACTGTAAAATGTACAGAAATAAACAGTAAAATAAGCAATGTTACCGTTTATTACTGTAAAGCAGAAATTTTACAGTTTATTACCAAAAATTTAGTTTTTTACCTCAAATTTAGCTGCATTATATTGTAAAAGCAACAGTAAAAAACTGGCAGGAGAAGTTCCAATTTAAAACTATAAAATACACAGTAATAAACTAAAATTAGCAGTTTTACAGTTTATTAATGTAAAGCAGTACTCATACAGTTTATGAGTGTAAAATTAGCAATTTTAACTGCAAAATTAATAATGTTTACAGTTTGTTACTATAAAGTTAGCTGTATTATTCTGTAAAAACAACATTTATTTTTTACAGCGTGTAATTCTCTTCTTGCTACCATAATTTAGAATTATTATTTATATGAATATACGTTTTTTTAAAAAAACTTTATAATTTTGACTGGGATAAACTAAAATTCCGGGTAGACGGTGTTTGAATCAACGAGATTCTAGTGTACTTGTAAAGCTGTAGTCGACACGAAAGAAATAATTTTGCAGTTTTGTGGAGGAATTGTTGGAAATTGAAGTTAAAATGGCGTCTCATATTAAAAAATACTTGAAATTTTCAACGAGTATTTGAAAAAAAAAAACAAGATTTAGTGAGGAAACTATAAAACATCGAATTTTAAGCTTTCATTTTATAAATCATGTCGAGCAAAGCTTACATTTATTTCCTTAAATAATGATTATAATTTTAAATCACCCGAAGATATAATTACGTATCTTGTAGTATTTTATGAAAAAAGGTATAATATGCGCAGACATTTTAAAAATGCGTGTTTCAAGAATTCATTATGATATTTTAAAACTACTCATTAAGAACAATTTTGTTCTAAAAACATTTTCAAACCTTCAGGAAAATAGTTTCTAAATTGCAAGCGAAATTTACTAATGCAATTCATTAAAAGTTTCTAGTGCTGCATATTAGGCGATAATTGTTTCTATTTAGAATAAACCGATGAACAAAAAGAAAACCCTTTTACCTATACTAAAACTGTACTTGTATGCACATTATTTTTCCGTGAAAAAAAATGTGTTCCAGTTAACGGTGAGTTGCAGCAGGAAACCAACATGAAGTTTTTCCAATAATTTCCTGTTCGCCGTAGAAATAGCACTTTCCTCGATGCAAATGTGTTAAAATTTATTTTTCATCGGAAGCAATTTGCTTTTCATGTCGCAAAGGTAGCAATAATATTGATCTCCACTCATTTCGTAAGAAAACACTTTAGGAGCAAAATTTGAAGTAAAATTAACGAGGGATTTGTGTATTCCCATATTCCATCAACGAGCTTAAATCCCTTTTGAATTGACTTCTATTCTGTATTTAGGGTTTCGTTAAATACGTTATCATAATAAGAACAATTATTGAGCAAAATAATCTTTTAATTTACGAATTCAACCGTAAACTATACAACAAGTACAAGATAAGTAATGGTACTTCATAAACGAAAACACAAAGGAATGTTCCAGTAGAACGAGTCGAAGTTGTAGTACATAATAAGTAGAAGTTATAGTATACACCGCTGAATGGTGTCACTACTTGCAAAACTAGGGTAAAGCTAGAAGAGTTAGGCAGGAATTCAACTGAAACACGGACGATCGCAACTCACTATTGCAATCGCAAATTTCCAAATTTGGATAAGTTGCAATCGCTATAAATGCTAATCGCACTGACGTCACTACGGGTGGAGCCAATAAGAGCTCACAAGCAGTCAGCGATCTCCTCTTATTCGCCAAGTAGGCTGTGACGTTTTATCTAGCTCGTTTTTAATAGGCAAACGTCACGCTGACGTCACGATGTTTTTATCAAGAAACGTTCTAATGTAATTCACTTCCAGTAGCGATTGCAATATGCGATCGCCTGTTTCACTTGAATCCCTGCCTTAGTGCACAAAGCAACAGAGAAAAATAAAAAGAAGTTCTGACAAGAGCTAAACCAGCCTACTTTTCTGTATACCGACATCGACATTCTAGCATCTAATCAATATTTTCTTAATTATCTGAGACTGCTAATTATGTCAAACATACTTTTTTAGCATTAACAGCTGATTTCTGAAATTTTTCTATCTCACCTAATGAAATAGATACCTAAAAAGTAAATACACGAATAAATACAGTTGCAGAACTTTTTAAAAAATGTAGATAATATATTTCTTCCACGGAAATGTTCCTTTATCGTTTTCAAAAAAGAGTTAAAAATAGAAAGCAAATCAAAATTCATTTTATCAAAAAATACATATTTTTTTTAATCAGTTGACAATAATTAAAAAGAAATATATAAGTAAATATACTTTAGGAAATGCATAAATAAGTAATAAAATATTCTCCTTTTTTATAAAAAAAATCGTCCGCCAAAAAAACAAAGTAATAATAAGAATAAATAAAATAAAACAGATACATGAATAAACAAACAATCGTCTGCACAGTTCTTTCTTTTAGAAATAGGTGTCAGTCCTTTTTCCCAGACGGCATTTCTGCTATACTTTCCAAGTCAGAATTAGAGTAGATTATTCAGAGTCGGAGTTGAAAAGTTGGAGTCGTCAGTCGGAGTCGATAGACGGAGACAGAGTGAAAGGCTCTAAAATTATAATAGTAGGAGTCGATCATTTTTTCCGTGTCTGCCTTAACTGCCATGACTGCGGAGTCGGGGTCAGGGATTCGGTGTCAGAGAAGGAGTCTAAGATTCGAAGCTGAAGTCGAAGGTTCTAAAAATCGAAGAAAAATAATCAACCTTTTTTTACTAGCCTGTATTTTAGCCATGACTGTAGAGTCGGAGTCGAAGGAGTCGGAATCGGAGTCCTTAAAAAAACTTATTTGAAAAAATAACAATCTATTTTCTATACAATCTTCGTGAAGAGCATTTTCCAACAAAGTTTGAATTCATTCCGTCAATGTTCGGGATCTACATTAATCTTAAATTTCTCCGGAGGCACTAATGTAAAGTTTTTGAACCATCCAAAATTGAATAAAAAAATTACTGAAATCCAAAAGCGAATATAGAAATTAGGTGACCTCACCAAGAACTTTCGGAAAAAAAAAGTTTATTCAGTTCGAACTGTTCACTCAAAAGTTCTTAGGTGGGGACAGGTTGCTTGAACGGTTCTATGTTAAACGAAAAAATGTTCAAATCGAAAATTTAAATGCGGGAGTGAAGTATCCTTGCCGAGATCAAATGTCCGGCCGAGATCAAATCCGTAATGATCAAATTTTCTGATGAAAATTTTCCCAATCCCAATTTTTTATTAAATATGCAGTGTTGGTCTCATTATTCGTAGGCTTGGTGGCGTGGTGGTAGAGCGTTGGCTTTCCGCGCCGATAACCCGGGTTCGATGCTGGAGTTGGGCAATCGCTCCTGGTTGGGGGAAATGAGAAAAGGTTCCAAAATTCATCGCCACGGAACTAAACTGTGCGTATATTGATCCAACTCTCATCGTATTTTGATCCAAAATTTATCGCCACGGAACTACACTGCTCGTATATTGATCCAACTCTCATCGTATTTTTATCCAAAATTGATCCTTAATTCATCGCCACGAGCTACACTGCTCGTATATTGATCTAAATCATATCGTTTTTTCATCCTAAATTCATCGGCACGGGACTGCACTGCTCGTAAATTGATCCAAATCTCATCGTAAACTCATCGGATTTCGCTGCTCGGATTCTGTTTGGCCGATGAAACATATTGGAGCAATTCCCGATGAGAACTCATCGAAATCCGATCATCGGCCGATGAGAATTTCATCGGTTTTCGATGAATGGCCGATCATCGGCCGATGAGATTGTGCTGCTAGGGACCGTTCATTCAAAATTGGGGGGGGGGGGGGACAGACAGACTAAGAGAAAAATAAATATCCCATCTCAAACCCTACTTTCCAATGTTTTACTTTTTCAATATTTATTTAATTTTTTAATTCCTTTTTTGACTCTTTTCTTTTTCGGATTTTGCGATATTTTTAAGATGCATTAAGCCACTTTTAATGCTTTTTTTGTCTTATTTTAAGTTAACGATTAAGTAGACTAAAAAGCAGTTTATTTAACATTTGTTTTTCTTTTTCCTAATCTACTTGACATAAATAATTGTCACAACTTCCTTTTTTTTTACACATTTTCGTTGCTATTTGCTATTATAGTTTAATGTACATCTTACGTACACTACGTAAAAAACGACGTAAGAAGACACTTTTGGGCAATTTTACCTTACAGAACCGGAGAGTTTGCGCACATGGGTAGGAGGTTTTATTCTTAATAATAACTATAAAATTTAACTCACTTAAATGACACTATTGTAACATTTTTATATACAAACATTATTGTATTAAAAGTTATTATTTTAACCTAATTTTTTTTTAAAAATCAGAAACACGAATAACTATTGGAAAGAAAGAGTAGTTTTTAATTTAGGAAATAAATTTCAAGAAACATAAAGAGAGAAGCAAGGATAAGGAGCAAAATAAATTACGTTACTTGATAACACGTTGAGCTAATAAATTAAGTCAGTATTCATTTCAATTTTTCTCTTTTTAACGGATCTATGTAATCATATCCTGAACAATCGATGCATTTATTGATGTAAATTGCGTCATAAATAACACATGGAACCCAACCACTAAATTATGTTGAAGCAAATGCACCCACAGCTCGATCATAGCATCCTAAGACTGCAGTTTCGTCCTTATTGTGGACTCCTCAGTTAGGAATAGCCAATGATCGAGCTAGAGGCAAAGAACCTCTTATTGTAGCTAAGATTGCCAACAAACTGGTAGATTAATTCACTTTATCTACCAGTTTGTTGGCAATCTTAGCTACAATAAGAGGTTCTTTGCCTCCAGCTCGATCATTGGCTATTACTAACTGAGGAGTCCAGAATAAGGACGAAACTGCAATCTTAGGATGCTATGATCGAGCTGTGGGTGCATTTGCTTCAGTTCTGCCTTAGTAGTGGCTCATGGGCGGTAACTCATTGCATACTAAATTATGTTGTCTGTTGGTACAGATGCAGACATTCAGTGCACTCATTCTCGTTGCCCTCCATACATAACCACACGCTAACACACACAAACAACCCCACACATACCAACACATACACACACACCTACACATATTCATTAACAAACGTATACACACATTTTCACACATACATAAAAATACGTTTGCACCCATACTCACACACACCGACACATATTCATAAACAAACGTTTACACAAACACACACACTCTATCGCAATTCGTGATTGTATAAAACATTTGAATTCAAGATGTTAAAATTCTTTCTTTTTTTCTGAAATGTTCCTGATTTATTCCAAAAACATTACTAGCATTAGGAAGATTTTTGAATTCTTCAGAAAGATTTCGGGTTAATTGCAGAAGGTTACTGAGGTTCAAGCGAAACAGATTCCTGTTTTTGCCAAATATCTTACTGGTGAAAAAAAAGTGTATTAGCTGCTCGTTATTTTCCAGGAACGTTTCTGATTTTTTTTTTTTTTTTTACTCTGAATATTAAATACTATTTTGTTTATATTTTACTTGTTTGCAACATTTTAGATCAGGAAGTTATGACATTGAGTCTTCCTAGTATTTATTAGAAACCCGCAGCATCAAAATGAGACCTCCTGTGCTGACATATTAATTATTCTGCGTAATCAATAAATTTGGAAGTAAGCTGTTCACCACAGATACAATCAATAAATTTGGAAGTAAACTGTTCACCACAGATACAATCAATAAATTTGGAAGTAAACTGTTCACCACAGATACAATCAATAAATTTGGAAGTAAACTGTTCACCACAGATACAATCAATAAATTTGGAAGTAAGCTGTTCACCACAGATACAATCACTAAATCTGGAAGTAAGCTGTTCCCCACAGATACAATTAATAAATTTAGAAGTAAGCTGTTCCCCATAGATACAATTAATAAATTTGGAAGTAAGCTCTTCACCACAGATACAATCAATAAATTTGGAAGTAAACTGTTCCCCGCAGACACAATCAATAAATTTGGAAGTAAGCTGTTCACCACAGATGCAACTAATAAATTTGGAAGTAAACTGCTTACATCAGATACAATCAATAAATTCGGAAGTAAACTGCACATCACAAATACAATCAATAAATTTGGAAGTAAACTGTTCACCACAGATACAGATACGTCTTAGTAAAATAATTGTCTTTATTTTCCATAAAGTTACCAACCAACAATATATTTCACATTTCGAGTAAGCCTTTTTCGATAATTACCTTCTTCGCCTCTAAGTCCAATCAAATCCCGATACGATGGATATTGCGAAGCAGACATATTGGGAAATCTTAGTGTTTATTGGATTCAGTTACATTGGCGGGATTTGTGCAAGTATAAGGGAGCGCAGGATAAGGGTAATGTGATCGGTTTCTTTTGATTACTGTTGAGAAAAGCGACTTAATTACCTATTGTCAAATGAAGCTAAATTATTTGCACCTTAAAATAAAACTGATTTTCTGTCTGTGTGTGTGTGTTTATCAGTTAGCACCAGCCTAAATGAAAAGGTTTAAAAGGAGTGGCGCATTTATCATGTAGCAAATGTCGTCCCTGCTTGCGGCCCCCACTACTTTAAGAGCCCTATGTGAACAAAAAAATGCTTAAGCTAAATGTTGAAAATAGTTCTGTGTTAGACAAAAATGGCCTCAAAAGTTTATTATGACGAGCTACCAAAACTGTAAGTAACCTGTTTTAGTAAGTATTAAAATATCTATATAAACGCTTAAGCGCAATGCCACAATAACGGCTTAAGTGTCTAATTTTTTGCTGTCTGATTCACTGTTCAGTGCATTTGGATATTGTTTAAATTCCAATAGAATACTCTAAACACGAAGCAAAAAGCTGAAAAAGCAGCCTTTGCCCATCAAGATGTTTCTAGCTGGCATTACACCTGACATGTCTCGAGCTTTTCAGAGCATTAATTTTATAGTAAAATGTGTACTATATGTAGTAGTTAGATTCAGGTATGGATTTAGGTACAAACCAAGCAATCTCTGGCATAGGGAACCCGCGTGATTGGGGGCCCCCAACTCCCAAAAAAATGCATTATTTGTTTCTAAAAAATGAAAAATACGTGAAATATGAATTTCATTTGATTGGCAAATTAAATAACACAAAACGAATAAGAAAAACTGACCTTTTAGGGGGACCCCATGCCTGCAATAGCTTAGGGCTCCGTTAAGTATAAATCCGGCGCTGGTTAGATTGAAAGTGGTGTAAAACATAGTAACATAGTTTAGAGTCATTGAAGGTTCTGTAAAAACATTTGTAAAAAAAGAAAAAAATGGATGGCATGAATTTCAATTTCAAGAAAAGGATTTGTATTTAAACCTCGGCAGTACTTTTTACTGTGCATAAACCATCAATCTTTACAAAAAATGTCTTATAAGTTGTTTTTAAGTCATTTTAAAGTATTTACACAGCTGTCATTCAGAAATTCACAGTAGCTTTAATGAAAGAAGGTCAAATACAATCTACGACTGTTATGAGTAAGTGATGCGCTCCCAAGAAGGAAACTTTGGCTGCTTATCTTGTTAGCGGAGTGGACACTGACTTACACCCCTGTTGTTCTCACACGAACAGCAGTTTCAGTTAATGGAACGTTTTCATGCTCTTCTCGTAGAAAAATATTTTAGTAATTTTTGAGCTATTGGTACACTTAATGGATGCTTCACTGAAACACATCAGTCTTTACATTTGGTACAACCATAAATTTGTTAGATAAATGCAATACAAATCAAGACAAGGTAAATAAAATCAACACAAGCTTAATAAGTAAATAAATAGTCGTTGAAACGCACATATATTTAACATTACAGTCAAAATAAATTACCTACTGCGCTTTACCACAAGATTTTTTTTTTTTTTTAGATTATACAACGTGCATCAAACTTTCCTAATAACGACACCCACGAAAATTAACTTTTCCTCGACAAAAATTAAAGATTGTTTTTGGAGTCAAGAAAACCTAGCGAGATTGTATAACACTGTGAGTGCTAAGTATCCCTTATCTTTCAGAATGCATTTGGAAATTTCAGTTCCAATACCGCGCGATAACTTTCAAAGTAAATTATCGATTCAAAAATCCTTTTTGGCCCTTTCTTTAGAGACGAGAATCAATATTTCTAGAGCGTATTTTTAAGTGAAATTAATTGCGGACTTCCGGAGAATGGATTTTGAGATAATATTAAGTGACGGATGAGTTTTCTTAAAGTATTAGTTGTTATGCGGAATCCTAGTGAAATAAAGAATGATGTTTGAATTTGTCGGAGTTATATATTCACTTTTCGCCTAGAAGTATTGATTCAAAAATCTCAAATTTATCTCAAAGTAAGTCTTGATTTATAAAGCTATTTTTTTAATATTTAAAGTGTAAGAGATTGGTAAAAAGTTATACCAAAAGAAGGATCCCTCATCTCTTTCATTCTCTTCGCAATTTATGCACTAATTTTTTTTTAGAATAAAACTTGTACTAAGGCATCGTTTTTCTTTAGCGTACCGTTTCACACAATATTTAATAAAGTTTCTGTAATAATAAAAAGCAAAAATGTACCTTGTGCTAAAATATTGAAAAATAAACATGTTAGTAGCGCAAAATAGCGTGTAAAAACCGCAGATGACGCAAAACATCTCATTTTGATAAAAGCCACGAGATGTGAGCTTTTAAGTGTAAGATATCGTTGAAAAGAAAAATAATAAGTTAGAAATTAGTTATAGCTATCTTGTCAAGTTGCCACTAGTAGCATTCACTAACCAGATGCTAAATCGTTTAGTACCATAAGTTTGAACCCAGAAAATCAGTAGCGACCAGTTTTTCATAGCGTCGCTAATGTTCTTACTCTTTTTGCTTGAGAGCTGACGGTTTTCTCTTCTACCTCCGCAGAAAAATTTCCACGTGTCCAAATAAATTGGTGAATAATAAAATATATAAATAAAATAAGAAAACAGAAGGACATTACGAACCACCTATCTTTGGGGTTTTAACTTATGATATAAAACCACCTACTATCCGGTTAGTAACTTTCTGGTGGCTATTTGACAATAGAACAAAATCATAGGATATGCATTGGAAGTTGAATAAGTTAGATACATTTCAATTATTTCTTTCTGTAAATCATCAAGTGACTTCCCGCCCCCTCCCTCTAATTTTGCTGAAATATCTGTGAATAAACTTTAATTATCAACTCTTAAGGATTCAACTCTTCATCTTGACAGTTTTTGTATATATGAAAAGGCAAGTTTTGTAATACAACTTTTGTTTTATCTGATGCACTTCACGTAATTTGTATCTGTTAGTGCACTTGAGTAACTATCTCAACGAATACGAAAATCTTTCAGAGGGAATTTAACCATATGATCAATGTCCTCAAATTTATATTGCGAAAACCTGCACGGAGTATTTCACAAAACACAAACTTCATCATTGCAAGCTTTCTACGTCAAGCACGCATTTCCTCTACGATACTTTATTATTTCACCTTATGAAGTTATTAAACCGAAATATGAAGCAATGAAGTTAAAATTGGGGCAAAGTGGAACAAAACCGCAGTTTTGAAGGGGAATTAAAAGATATTTAGAAATATTTCTGCGATAAAAACTAGTCAATGTAACTGTTTATAATTCTGAGAAGCAGTATTTTGAGTTGGAAGTGTTCATGTGATTAGTTATTGTTGCACTGTCAACATTTAAATAATCAACATAAAACTTCTGAAAAAGCTTTATTAATACATTGGTCACACATGACAGCGACAGACTCTTACCTGGAGCCAGAAGACAAAAGCGAAAACAAGAAAGAAAAACAATGGTAAATATAGCAACTTCTGGTGCTATATCGATGTTGATGTTTTCCAAACATCGATATTTTATTAAGACATCGATAGTTGTACCATCGATGTTTTAAGGTCAATGTTTTTTTGGTCAACATTTTGGGTTCGGAGTTTTTTCGATACCAACGTAACTAAAATAATAATATCCTCAAAAATACTTTAAACACTAAACAAATTTGTCAGAAAAATATTAATTATACTTTTACTTGCAACAGCATAGTACGTATATTTTTTGTACTTCAAATTTATGTTTCATTCAATGTCACCTGTTTTGCTCTCCTTAAATCCTTAATCTTTGTGGGATTTCAATGCACATTGTGTTATAAACCTGATAAAGAAAGACTCTGTGCCCTAACCCTTATGGTTCCCAGAAAGCTTTTTTAATCATGGACGCCAATTTAATTTTTATTTATCAGCACCACATATATACCTTTAGCTAATATTTCTAGAAATAGGAAAGAACTTTATGAGATACAGATCAAAATAAAAAAGTTTAAAAAAAGGTACTCTAAAAATCTTAAATAGTGTTTTAAAATAATTTTTATTTATCGTAAACAGTACAAAACTGATGATGATTTTACGAAAGAATAATTTTATTTCTATTCAGATGATAGTTACAGGCTTCAAAAAATGGGGAAAAAACAATTCCTTCATTTCATGGGCCATAAGTTGAATTAACTTGTTCGTGATATCAGGAAGTGTACATTACTATATTATAGTGAATAATACATAAACTTGCAAAAAACAAACGCAAATAATGTCACAAAGATTAAATACAAATAAACTTCTCATTAAAGCCTCAACCACTTTCTACTTTAAATAATAATGAATGTTCTACACAAATAATGCACCGTTATTTGCCCATCTTTCATGATAAAATGTAAGAATGAAATAACGCAGACTTACGTTTTCTTCTTCAATTTCAACCTGGTAATTTTAAATGACACTTATTTTTTCCATGCAAGACTTATTTACTTTTCTTTGCAGGTTTTTCCTAGCTATTATTACTCATAAATTCGTAAAGTGAAATTAAAATTCAATTTTCCCTAGTTTGACCTCCTTTATAAAAGTGCCAAAGTGCAAAAATATTTAAATGTAAAACATCTTTCCTTCGTTAAAAAAAAAGAAGAAAAAAAGGAAAAGAAGAAGGAACGTGAAATTCTGAAATCATTCTTTCAAAGTCTTTAACAGATATTTTGACCTCATGCATATTTATAAGGAGAACAGCGTTTAAACCTTTTTATCTATTTTGAATTTTAAGCAGTTTTCTTCATTGATCAATATTCTGGCTATGCCAGCGCCATCTGGAAACCACCGTGGATATATACGGATGAATGAAATTGTATACTCTTATCTCATTTTTTTAGTACTCCTTTTATTTTTCCTCTTGATTTTACAGATTTGGGTAATGTGAGACATTACTCGAACAGTCGTCATCACGTTTATTATTCACATTTTACTGTATTTTTTTCTTTAGAGAGAGGGAGAGAAAAGTGTTGGGAAACTCAATTCAAAAGACTAAAATTAATGCTGAATAATATGACCAAGTAAAAACCTGAAGATTAACATTAGGCTTTGATTACGTATGCAATACAGAGGAAACATTCTTGGCGCAGGTATTGATGCCAAAAATTTAACGCCAATGAATTAAGATCGCCTATTTCCAATCATCGACATCATTCAGTTTTCGCGAAAATTAGAATTTTGCAGTGGTGATTGCATACATTAGATCCAAGAATTTATGAGACAAATATAGAAGAAAGTTTTGAAGCAAAATATTAGCTAGTATATGAATTTAAGGGCTTAGGATGTTATGATTTGACAAGACCAAAAATTCGTGTGATTGAAGTTCAAAGTTTTATTGCTGCAGTTGTTGCAGCTTTTTTACTTCCTTTTACGTAGTAAAGGAAGTATTGTGATCGCGAAAAAAAAATCACTCAAATTTGAGTCTAAATTTTGATTTTGCTCACCCCCGAATGAATGTTCAGTAGTTTTTTCGACCTGTTAGCACGTGCATATGTACCTACCAACATATAAGCAGCCGAAAAATCCTTTTCAACCACCCCCGAGTTAATGACGACGAGTTTTCTCGTGACGTCTGTATGTACGTGTGTGCGTATGTATGTATGTGGGTCGCATAACTCAAAAACTATATGCCGTAGAAGCTTCTAGCTTGGTATGTAAGCTCTGAGGATGGTCTAGTTGTGCACCTCCCCTTGTGGTTGCATTTGAATGTTCCCAAGGGGGTGTTTTACCTCTTTTTTGTGGTAAATCAGTGTTAATTTCAATGCATACTCAAGTGATATGAATTGGCGCGACCACTTGGCGATATGTCGCCAAGCTTTTAGTGGCCAAGGGTTTGACGCCAACTTGGCGACATATCGCCAAGTTGGCGACAAATTTGGCGAAAAAATTATTTTTTGAATTTGGGTTCAACTTGGCGCTATTGGCGATATTTTGCGAAAAATTCACTGAATGATATTAAAATCCCCAATAATTAGAAAATTAACCTTGTAAAATATTTTTTGCATTGTTTCGTGGCAGATGAGGGGAGTAAATATTTGAATTGTTACTTTGCTCACTCCAAGCACTTTTTTTAACCCTTAAGGCAACTACTAAGAAATTTACACGTAAAAGGAAGTAGTGTGGGGTCCATACCAGATTTTTGTTTTCTGGTTTTGTCGTTAAGTGAACATATGAAGTTCGTCGAATGACATCAACTTTTCGATGTACCAAACTTGATTTGCTTATATGTATCCATTGCTACCAAAATGTGTTTTCAAAAAATGTAACATAGCCAAAGCCACACCATCCTCCAAACCCTTCAATTATAAGGTGAATTTCAGTTTTCCTCTGTATGAAGTGTCCTACTGTGTACCGTAGTCCTTTACAATAGCAAAGCGACAAACAGGTGACTACGTATCTTAATATCAAAAAATCAGAGCTTTCTCTCTGGTTCATTCATTGCACACGAGTGTAATTTAATAATAAATCTCCTCAAATCGAGCTAATATCTTTGTGCGGTAGCATATTAATTGTATATAGCAATAAAAAGTATTTTTTATGTATAAATCTTTCGGTGCCTTCATCTCACGATCTGATTCTTGTATGTCTTAATGGATGCTCTTCATAGCAGAGCAATGAGAATGAAAGAACTGCACAGAACATTTAAATTCGAAAGACAGATAAACGCATCTAACCATTACATGTTTCTTTCATTCTTATCCACTTAACACTCCTGGAATTGCGAACAAAGGAACGAAATGGAGTTTTCCCATTCTTCGGAACGTCTAACAAGGCTCTTCGGCTCATCGCAGTCGAACGAAAGAACGTTTACACCAGTGGTTCTCAACCTTTTCACGGCTAACGCCCACTTTACGAGTGGAATTTCTTCCAACGCCCTCTTTATATTAAAAGTGAGGGGGTGCGAAAAGAGGTTTAAAGTTAAAAATAATTTCCTTCCAAAATTTTACAAAACGGTTAAACAAGATATATTTTTCCTCATTAGTCATTATTGGAATTAAAATGACGAATGTTGAAATAAAAAAACAAATCTAGGATTAAAAAGATTCTATTTTTAAAAGAATAATAACAAAATAAAATAGAAAAAAAAAACAACCGAAAAAATTCTTTACTCAAAAAATGAAGGCAACAATCAGTTGCAATAAAAATAAACAAGCAAAGCATTACTTTTTCTCATTCAAAATATGAAAGGAACATTCAGAAATATATGTTAGTGAGATATTTGCTCTTGGTGGTTTAAAGCCAGTTTCCTCACGGTCGGTTTAATATTTTTTGCAAGGTGAAGGTGCAAGTCTCCTCTTGAGAAAATTTGGAGTCTGTTTCTCTGTTTTGTAACTAGGCCTGTAACAACACTGAATTCTCTTTCGGCGAGGTAGGAAGAAGGGAAGATGATTAAAAAATTATTTGGCAATAGCTCACAGTCCATGAAAAAGGCTACTAATGTCTCCTTGCAGCCAAAACCCTGTAAGATTGTTAACATTCTGGAAATCAGCTTTTCAATTTTAGTGATTGCAAGTTCCACCGATTCTTACTGATACTGAACATCTGCTGTCTCAATATTTTGAAAAAGGTTCATGACCCATTGAGGAACGCTCAGAGACAAAAAAAAAAAAAAAATCCTCAAAACGCTCAAAGAAGTCTTTGTGCAAAGACTGAAGGTGTTGGCGAAAACGTGAGCATCATCAAAGGAGATTTCACTAAAAATAAACGGTGAAAGTAAATTAATGAAGTGAGCAATAGCCAAAGTTAAAATATTGAGGTCAAACCGGGTGGGCATTGCAAATACGATTGCCAGTTACAAATTTAGGAAAATAATCAAACCGAGGAAAATAGCCAAATTGCACGAATGAAGATGCCTATCGAGATATTTCGGATATATTTAGGGTGGACTTACTTTCTCATAGGTACTAAGCTAACTTATGAGAATATGATGAAGGAACATTAAGAAATTAAAAAGCAAAAAACAAAATCGATGACGTTTAATGTTCTGCCTAAAACGCTATTTGTGGGAGACACTCGAATGCAATTATGATTCTTTTTTGCAGTATTTTGAATCCCCATTAAATTTCGGCAATAGACATTGAAATCTGGTGTCCTAAACGGGAAATTGGTTCAGTCTGAAAACCAGTTTCGTTTAATAACAATCAAAATCGGCGACTAAAACTTGAGAACTTAATTTGACCATTATCATCTGCAGATACAGGACGGTCTTTTTACATGTATGATAATTACATTTAAAAAAATGCGTAATTACGTTGCTATGGTAAAAATGTTCAATAAACAATTCGGCTAAAAAATAACCAAGAGATCAAGCAGGAAGTAAAAATTTTAATGCACGAGAAAGTAAAAAATTACTTTTGACGCTGATTCTTCCTATTTCAAAATGAAAGAGGTCCGTTTCCGCTTCAAGGTCATTCGCCATCTCGCCGTGGTCAAGCTATAACATTCTCTCTCAAATTTGTCTGACGTAAAATATAACTAAAAAGTTAAATCGCTATAAAAGAGAGGAGAGAGAAAAAAGATGAGCAAAAAAGCTAAACTATTTTAATAAAAAAAAGTCACTTCCAAAAAAGTAAGGAAATTAGTTTAAAGATTCTAGAGCGCATAAATTTATTTTATCGTCGGCACAAATAATTGAAGTTGGATTTTTGATTTAATGCAAAATTTAATTCTGATTTTTAAAATTAAAATAAATTCTAACACATTTATTGTCCTCTGACCCCCAAATTTTCCCACCGCACCCTATCGCCCAAAATATACCCACCGCCCCCCTACTGCCCAAAATACGTTCACCGCCCCTCAGCACCTTCCCACCGCCCACAGGGGGGCGGTACCGCCCCCGTTGAGAACCACTGGTTTACACAAATGTCAGATAATGTATTTGTCGCTTCCTTAATTCTTGAAAAATAAGAGAGAAAATAAAAAAGTACTTTTTGATTTAAATTGAATCAACATTATTTTTCTAGTATTAATTCTACACTTTTTGTCCTTGATGAATATGTATGAATGTAATAGAAAATTTTAAAAAACAAAAGAGTTTTAAAATAAGAAAAATCAACTTGTAGTGTTTTAGTTACTTTATATTTTCTTTCTATCTTTAAACTAAATAATGATTACTTTCATTTTGAAAGTATTTTTGGGTGTTCCCGATAAATTAAATAGTCATCCACTTTTCTTCAATTTGTAGCTCTGGAAAATTCACGAAAGGAAAGATGTTTTAGAAGCTATTTATCATTATTGCTACTTTGTAACTAATGAAATAAGATCGTCTATTTCTAATCATAGACATATCCCCGTCTTCGCGAATATCGGTGCATAAACGGTATGTTAGTTCTAATAATTGATGAGACCCCTACTAAAAATGATCCGTAGAAATCAATAAAAAAAATTCTACGGGGAAATGGCCAACGGATATCAATAGAGCTAAATCAATAGAAATCTACTGATATCAATTGAACAAAATCTACGGATCTCTATTGATATCAGTAGAAATCTACTGATATCAATTGAACAAGATCTACGGATCTCTATTGATATCAGTAGAAATCTACTGATATCAATTGAACAAGATCTACGGATCTCTATTGATATCAGTAGAAATCTACTGATATCAATTGAACAAGATCTACGGATCTCTATTGATATCCATAGATTCTACGGTTTTGTTCTATTGATATCACTAGAAGATTCTACAGATCTTTATTGATATCCATAGATCCTACAGATCCATAGATGGATCTTGTATTGATCTCTACTGATATCAATAGGTCTCTACTGATTTAACAGTACTGATATCTGTAATCCATTTCCCCATATAATTAATTTTTATTGATCTCTACAGTTCATTTTTACTAGGGAGAATTACTTGAACAAGGTGGTATGTCATTGCACAAGTGGTGTGCAAAATATCCAGCAAACCAAAACTGATATATAATAATAGTATTAATTAGCCATCACAGCATAAAAATTTATTACATATCAGGGCATAACACT
>JAXGGA010016647.1:0-26215 GCA_038373865.1 Uloborus plumipes | reverse complement strand
CCCACAAAATTGACCGAGTTTATGACGTTTTGAAAAATCAAGATTTTGAAGGATTTCGCATACGGTCCCTTAAGTGATCTCTCGATGACGTCATGAAATAATGCAAAATCTTGATTTTTCAAAACGTCATAACTCGGTCAATTTTTGTGGTAGAGGAGTGATTTTTTTTTAGTTTTAAATGTTACAGTGTCAAGAATGTTTTACTAAATATGATTGATAGGACTGGGGGGCTGTATAAAAATTTAAATTTCGTAACTCTTTCAAAATTTGATTTTTTGAAAAACATTGAATAGATCCAAAATTCCTTTCATAATTTGGAGATTTTTTCCTAAATAAACTATATGCGTATCTCTAACGGTTTAGAAATTAGCTATTGGTCCACGATTGGAGTGGACACCCTGTATTTTATATTCATCTTTAAAGAAAGTTCATCCGATCAGCTCATTGAAAAATAGGCAACATGGTCAGAAAAATAGATTTTAGATTCCCAGGACTTGAACAGAATACAAGCAGCGGAGATAAAGGTTTTGACATCTGTAAACGACTACCAAATTTTCGTAAATTACAAATGAAGAAATTCGTCAAGAGCGAACGGAAAAATTGCCTAAGAGGATAAAATCAAGGAATACAGCCACGATTATCTACACTACGTCCTACGTATGACACGTGGATGACAGCTGAGACCGGCACTCTGTTACAAGCCGAGACAGATCCGAGATAGGCCTAAGAAACACCGGTTTGCCCAGAAAGCCGACGCAGGCGTTTGGTCTAACATTTGAAGAAGAAGAAGATAAATGTTCCGTATTCAAAAATATATGATTCCGTGCATTGTGGTCTTTGAGTATGCTCTAAGATCTCTCGAAGGCGGCAATGCATGAAATTATACATTTTACATTCATCGATGAAGACAGTTCAACCAATCAACTCATTGAAAATTAGGCAACAGGGTCAGAAACATTAATTCTAGGTTCCCAGGACTTAAACAGAATACAAGCAGTGGAGATGAAGTTTCTCACACCTGTAAAGGACTGCC
The DNA here is from genome assembly GCA_038373865.1 of Uloborus plumipes. Lineage (NCBI taxonomy): Eukaryota > Metazoa > Arthropoda > Arachnida > Araneae > Uloboridae > Uloborus > Uloborus plumipes. The sequence continues at coordinate 25,182 of JAXGGA010016647.1, read as the reverse complement.
AAATTTTCGATAAATTACATATGAAGAAATTCGTGAAGAGCTAACAGAAAAATTGCTTAAGCGGATAAATCAAGGAATACAGCCAAGATTGGATACACTACATTAGAAGCATGCCACGTGGATGACAATTGAGACAGGCATTATGTTTCAAGCCACAAGGCAGACGAAACCGAGATAGGCCTAAGAAACACCGGTTTGCCCAGAAAGCCGACGCAGGCGTTTGGTCTAACATTTGAAGAAGAAGAAGACAAATATTGCAGATTCAAAACTATATGATTCCGTGCATTGTGGTCATTGAGTTTGCAAAGGAAACAATTGATAAGTTCATATCATTTAAAGGATAGCCTTTGCTTACTAGGCTCAAAATTAATGATAGTTTTCTCAATGAGAGTCCTTCTCTATGGGCGAATAGCACTTAATTCCTTGAAGGAAAAAGGATGGTCTCAGTGTTTGACCAGTAAATGATACAGCTGAAAGAGCTGTAAAAATGATGCAGGACTTTCATGATTTGCCATCAGTTGATGAGGAGTAAAAGCAATTTTTGTTGTGTTGCGTCCAAGAGCACCGAAATATATACTCTGACTGCAATAAACAAGCATTAAAACGATAGTATATTTAGTAATGTTTATTGTACTGTAATATTGTAGTAAATATATGTTGAAAATAAATCGTTGTCAGAGTTTTTTTTTTTTTTTTTCAATTTATTTATTTTAACTATTTATTTATTTTAAATTACAGATACATTTAAAGAAAATATCAAGTTCCAAAATCACTAAAGAACATACTTTCAGATGAATAAAAAAAATGTAGTATTTAAAATAGAAAAGTTTAACTTAAAACTTGAAAAAACCTTAATTTTGAGTTATTTCCGAAAGAAATATATATAAAATGAGAGAAAAAACTTATATTTAGCTCTAATTATTTACTTTATGCTTCATATTTTTCATCTTGATAATCTCTTAAAAATCATCTTTCGTTGTTTACAAAATACATAGAAAAAAGCTATTTTTTGAGGAAAATTATGAATTTTAAGCCTCGTTTGGGGTACCTAAATATTTTTTAATTTGGATAAATGATTTTTTGGGACATGTTGGGATCTAGAGAGAGTTTTATGAACATGAAATTTTGAATTTCCGAAAAAAGTTTTTTTCGATTTGGTCTGGTGAAAAAGGGCTAATTCGCGCTTTCGGACGCAAGTCGGCACGGGTTACTGTTGTTCAAATTGCATGAAACTTTTTTTACAATTGTTTCGATCTAAAAGGAAAAAAATAAGCGGGTATGCGTTACAAAATACCGACTTTCGGTTTTTTTGGGACACCCTATTATATACACTACGTCCTACGTATGACACGTGGATGACAGCTGAGACTGCCACTCTTTTACAAGCCGAGACAAAACCGAGATAGGCCTAAGAAACACCGGTTTGCCCAGAAAGCCGACACAGGCGTTTGGTCTAACATTTGAAGAAGAAGATAAATGTTGCGTATTCAAAAATATATGATTCCGTGCATTGTGGTCTTTGAGTATGCTCTAAGATCTCTCTGAGGCGGCAATGCATGAAATTATGTATTTTACATTCATCGGTGAAGAAAGTTCATCCAATCAACTCATTGAAAAATAGGCAACAGAGTCAGAAACATCAATTCTAGGTTCCCAGGACTTAAAGAGTATACAAGCAGTGGAGATGAAGTTTCTTACACCTGGTAAAGGACTGCCAAATTTTCGATAAATTACATATGAAGAAATTCGTGGAGAGCTAACAGAAAAATTGCCTAAGCGGATAAATCAAGGAATACAGCCAAGATTGGATACGCTACATTAGACGCATGCCACGTGGATGACAACTGAGACCGGCATTATGTTTCAAGCCACAAGGCAGACGAAACCGAGATAGGCCTAAGAAACACCGGATTGCAAGAAAGCCAAAACAGGCGTTTGGTCTAACCCTAGAAGAAGAAGAAGATAAATATTGCGTATTCAAAACTATATGATTCCGTGCATTGTGGTCATTGAGTATGCTCTAAAATCTCTTTGAGCGCAATGCATGAAATTATATATTTTATATTCATCTGTAAAGAAAGTTCATCCAATCAGCTCATTGAAAAATAGGCAACATGGTCAGAAAAATAGATTTTAGATTCCCAGGACTTGAACAGAATACAAGCAGCGGAGATAAAGTTTTTGACATCTGTAAACGGCTACCAAATTTTCGATAAATTAAAAATGAAGAAATTCGTCAAGAGCGAAAGGAAAAATTGTCTAATAGGATGAAATCAAAGAATACAGCCACGATTATCTACACTAAGTCCTACGTATGACACGTGGAAGACAGCTGAGACCGGCATTCTGTTACAAGCCGAGACAGAACCGAGGTCGGCCTAAGAAACACCGGTTTGCCCAGAAAGTTGACTCAGTATGCTTTAAGATCTCTTTGGGGCGGCAGTGCATGAAATTATATATATTTTATATTCATCTTTAAAGAAAGTTCATAGAATCAGATCATTGAAAAATAGGCAACAGGGTCAGAAAAATCGATTCTAGGTTCCCAGGATACACTACGTCCGACGTCTGCCACGTGAATGACAATAGAGACCGGCATTCTGAACCGAGATAGACCTGAGAAACGCTGGTTTTACCAGATCGCCAAAACAGGCCTTTGGAATAAACCTTGAAGAAGATGAAGAAGATAAATGGTGCGTAATCAAAAATATATGATTCCGTGCATTTTGGTAATTGAGTATACTTTAAAATCTCTTGTACTACAATACACGAAATAATATGTTTTATATTCATCGATAGAAAAGGTTCATCCAATCAGCTCACTGAAAAACAGGCAACAGGCTCTGAAACGGGGAATCTAGGTTCCAGGGTCTTAAACAGAGTACAAGCAGCATAGACGAAATTTCTGAGATCCGTAAAGGACTGCAAAATTTTTGATAAATTAGAAACAAAAATATTCGTAAAGATCTAAAAATGATGCATGAGAGGATAAAATCGAGGAATAGCGCAGATTGGATACACTAAAGCCCTAAGTATCAGGTTTTAAGTGGCGACACTGTTTGAGCCACGCACGAAATATCGCTTTCGGCTGTGATTGTAGGTCGGCCGTCAGGTGGGTTTTGCGCGGTTTTGGGCGGCATTTTGGGTCTCCGCTGAGCAGCATCATTGTGTTTGAGCATTGAATATATTTGTTATTTTCGCTTCATAATTCAAATTCTTCATCAAAATTTTTCCATAACGTTAAGATGACTTGGTGTTTTGCATTCAGGCACTTTTTCATATCTTTAATGATATTTGTATTAAAAACGTTTAGCTCTTACATTTTAATTTCATAAATAAACTCAGTAAAATGTAAAACTCAATCTGGGAGTAAGTAGTTCTTACTCCCAGAAAAACCATCGCGAAATTATGCAGTTGTTGCCATAGTTAAACAAACTTCAAATGCGTAAGAAAATAATGATTAGAAATTGTAGTTCTTAAAAAGACGCTGGTTGCTAATCACTGCGTTTTAAGTTTATTTCATTGATATTTTTCTTTATTTTGATACACTTAAAAATATACACTGCATGCATACTTTCAAAGACGTCTTTCGAAGTGAAGACAAACCGTGCTAGAGAGTACACACATATTTTTATAGGTTGTTAGTTTCGCGTTTTTCCATGAAACAGTATCACTTAATGAGGCTCTTTTGAAAGCTTGGGTGTAAAGTAGTCAATAAATGTGTTGCCACATGAACATAACACGACGACCCGCAAACAACAATCTCCTTTAACTTCAGGAATTCGCCCGAATCAAATCGCATTCGAAGAGTCTCCATGGAAGATGAATCCAACTGAAGAAAAAGGTTCCTTATGGTCACTGACGGATTTGCAACAAGCCGAATGGTTGTGATGAGATAGGCAAGGTCATTCCTCCAGGTCACCATATGTGGGAGGTTATCGCAGCTCTGTAGCTTCAACGCTCTTGTTGGGTCGCGAGAATCTAACACTCATAGATTCTTCGTTTCTGCTTCAAGAGATTTTAGAGCACTTACTCTATCTTAACAAGATGGGTGTTCAAAATATATTTTCTAATAACTTACAGCCACGCGGAAATGAAACACAAGTGATAACATTTTTCTCCCTTTCCTCTCTCTCTGTGTAGTCCTCAACCATTTTAAGTAATGAACGCTTTTAGTTATTGATATTTTTTGCTCGCATGTTAAAAAGCATCGCTTTCATCTCTAAAAATGGAAAACACCATTTCCCTTCAAAGGCAGCTAATTATATCCTTATCCTTGAATTTCAGAACAGTTCCCATCAATTATCAAATAAAGTTGCAAAGAGAGGAGCAAAAAGTTTGATTTTTTTTTCTTTGTTTTTGCTATAAGAAATATTAGAAAGAAAAAAAGATACAGTTTGGAAGCAGAAGATGCTTTGTGTGACACTTGTTTCTACCGACTCTGGAAAAGAGATAAATTTGTCATCATCGATCATTAGTGTCACCAGGGCACCGAGAGACATCTGAAATGAAATTAAATTCTTATAGCAAAAGATGTCGGATGATTTTATATTTATATGCTCATACTTTTCTGCTTTGAAAATGGAGTTCTTGGAAACATCGAAGCACGTGTCTAGAATTTACTCCAACTTTGTTTACTCATAACATTGTTTTTTGTACTGCAAGTAGGATCAGCTAGTTTCCTCTTCTAGTTTTGCGCACTTCAAGGGATCTAAATAGTCATATCAAGCCAAATTATGAAGGCATCATGAAATAGTAGGTGCGAATAAAAAACTTTTATACTAGTGTATTAGAAGTATGTGTCAAAATGTCAAGAAGAATCGAAGAAATGTGTCATACATCATCTATTCACTCATTTGAGCACAACCAGTAGACAAACTGGTGTTAGGATTTTCCAACACCCTCATCGAATCGGAGAATATACCAGCCAACGACTTTTCCATCTTACCCTGTTATGTTACTAAGTTGAGGACTGTCAATGTTCTCATTCTCTATCAATTGCGACACATGAAGGTAGTAGTTATTCTTACATCCATGTTGGAACACTATTCGAAAAGCACCCAAAGCTGATGACGGAGTCTATGCTAATGTGCCTAATGGTCCCGTAATCATCCTACGCTGCCGTGAATTACACTTTGGTACTTTCTTTCCTCAAAATTAGCTCCCTTCAGACGTTCCAGCTGCCTTTTTTTTTTTTTTTTTGCTTACACATGTTTTTCCTCTCTCTTTTTGTTTTATGTCTATCAACAACATTTGATGTTAAGCAGTAAGGTACCACCACGAAGCCAGGGCTAAGATCTACAAAATTTACACTGCCAGCTCAGATGTACCAACCAGAGACTGCAATTCCGTTCTTATTAGAACCCATCAGTCTGGAATAGGTATTAACCGAGCTGGAGGAAGAAAACATCTTATAGAAGCCAAGAGAGCCAAACGAACTGGGGGCTGCGATATTTTTTTAGCTACCAGTTTGTCTAGCTCTCTTAATTTCTATGAGATGTTTTTTGCCACCAGCTCGGTTACTACCTATCCCAGCCTAATGAGTTCTAACAAGAACGAAACTGCAGTCTTTGGATGGTATAACTGAGCTGTCAGTGCATTATTTGTACATTAAATGTGTTTGGATAAGTAGTTGTTGCCAAATCTTCCGAATCAGCACTTACAATGACAGTTCCAGATCGATTTGTAACTCCAGTCTTCTAACAATTTATAGCTATAGCAAGAGATCAACTTTTTTATGCAGCCGTTTTTACCTCAGATTTTGTCATTTTTTATGTGTATGTGGATGACATCGAGTATTATGTGTTGCTATAGGGGATACCTGTATCCTCTCTGAGATGTAAATGAGAAAGTTGAAGTCGAGATGAAATAGACTGATGGCTAGTTTCAGCTTATTCAATTGTGTTTTAGTCAATTACCCCTTTTAACATCTGAATGTCAGCTGATCCGCATGAAAAGTTCTTCCTGATGCAGGGATTTTTTTTTCCGGCTTTCGACTATTTGTGTTTCTTTTGAAGCACTTAAGAAAACGTTAGGTAATGTGTGAGTTTTTCTTGAAAGTTTTAAACCTTCTTTTCTAAAGTTGTTATTGACAATGTTCCAATTACAAAAATGTTCTTACCTTGTACTTAATGTGCGTTCGTACTACTTATATTTTATGTAGGCTCAAAATAAAAGGAATAGATTTTGCACAGCAAATTTCTTCAATTTTTTGCACTATTTTACCAGCTTCTTCTACTTCTAATGCACTTGAACTGACGATTCCACAATTTTACTTTAGAGTCATATTTTGCACCACTTTTTTATATAACGTCTTTATTAGCTAACAACTTAAAAAAGGTTTTTGTGAGGTTGGCAATGTGCAAATACTGAACAAAGCAAGATGATTTTTCTTTGCATTTATCTTTGTAAATAATTGCTAAAATGCATGACATTATTCTTTTTTATCAGCTTTTTATTAGTTAAGCAGGTGCTGTAATAAAATAATTACTACTTCTACACTGCAAAAATTGAGCTGTTGTTTTAACAGTATAATACTGGCAGCCGAGTGTTCCAATTCAAAACTATAAAAATGCACAGTAATAAACTGTAAAACTAGCAATTTTACAGTTTCTTACTGTAAAGCTAGAAATTTTACAGCTCATTGCCGTAAAATTTTGCCCCATTATACTGTAAAAACAACAGTATAATATTGGCAGCTGAGGTTCTAGTTTAAAACTGTAAAATGTACGGTATTAAACTGTTAAATTAGCAATTTTTACAGTTTATTACCATAAAATTAGCTGCATTATACTGCAAAAACAACATTAATCTTTTACAGGGAAGAGCGAAGGAAAGCAGAAACGTTCTTTAAAAATATTGAATGAGCGGAGCAATACTTTTACTCTGGTCGAAATTAAGTAGAAAATATACAAATTACTGAAGGGAATTTTCCTTCTAAAGAAAAGAGAACTTAGATTGCGATTGAGTAGAAGAAATAGCGGAATGCGCGTGCTTCCGTTTGCCTGTTGTTTACTTCTGCATATTATTTAAGAAAAATAACGAGCTGAATACGAAGAAAAAAATAAAAAAAGGGAATTCTTATTTTTAATTGTAGATAAATAAAAAACCAAATGGTAGAAGAAGATAATTTTTTTCTTTCCCGAAACTTTGCAAATGTGATAAACTCACCAATTAAAACATAAATAAATAAACAATATCCTTGTTTTCGGCACTATGGTAAAAACAAAATTGAAAAATAAAACAAGTTTTACGTTTCACTCTAGTCAGTACTTTTAATTTTCTTTGATCATTATATAGTATGATGTTTACATTTTTATTATAACTTAGTATGATATAATAGAAATACTTTCCATTACAGATTGATTGCAACAATTTTGTCTGTGTTCGATTCTTATTTTATACCTACTCAAATATTCAGCATTTGATTTTATACGACATGTTAAATTTTGTCTTCCAAATTTGAAATTTCCGCAGTACATGAAATTTTCAAAAGAATGAAAAGATACACAGTGCGAAAGTATGCCGCTGCTGAATGGTTCGCAAATTGCATTTCGTTTCCAGTTTCTATCTTTTATTTCATTTCGAAAATTCTGCGAGCTTTCGGCGTACTCGTTTTCCATATTTTATGAAAGTAGGATAGATGAAGCATTTGACTATAAAATTCAAAACAGCTTCTGTTATCCTTTCGAGAGCCGCAAAATATAATAAACGAAATATCATACTGATAAAGTGAAGAATATTTTTACTTACAAAACTCGTGCTATCAACTGAATTTGAAATATGAAAAAAAAAAATGCAGAAATGTCTTTTCTTTTTCTGGTTTAATTGTAGATATTAACCAACGTTTAATTATAATAAGTTCGATACACAAAGTCTGAACTCAACTTAATACCTTTTAGCCCTAAAGCCTCAGAATTACTACGTACACTAAAAAATGAATGTTGTTTTTACAGTATAATACAGCTAATTTCACAGTAATAATTGTAAAAATTGCTAATTTTACAGTAATAAACTGTGAAATTGTTACTTTTACAATACTAAAACTGCAAATTGCTAATTTTACAGTAACAAACTAAAATTGCTAATTTTACAGTAACAAACTAAAATTGCTAATTTAACAGTTTATTACCGAGCATTTTACAGTTTTAATCTGGAACCTCTGCTGCCAGTATTATACTGTTGTTTTTATAGTGCAATACAGTTAAATTTTTCTGCAATAAACTATAAAATTGCTAACTTTACAGTAACAGGGGTGCCCATCCCCCCAAGCTCAATGGCGCAAATCCCCCCCCCTCCCCCAAATTTTTCACAACCCTCTTGTGCTTTTTATTTTTTATTTTTACCCCTCTTTTTAATTAAATTTATTTTTTTAATATTATTTATTTATTTAAATATTTATTTTTTTAAAGATTTATTTTTTTAAATATTTATTTTTTTAAATATTATTTATTTATTTTTTTAAATTATAACTATTATTTTTTTATTTATTATTAATTTTTTAAAAGTGCTAATTATGCGCGGAATAGAATCGCTTTTGTTCTCTTCCAGGCACAATGGAAAGGAAATAAATAAATAAAAAATACACAAAGGAAATAAATAAATAAAAAATTATAATAACGAAATAAAAAAAATAATTTGATTTAAAAAAATAAATAAATAATTTTCATTTAAAAAAATCAGCAAATAATTTAAATTAAAAAAATAAATTAATGAATAATTTAAATAAATAAATATATAAATTAGTTTTAAAAATCCCCCCCAAAAATTTTGATGGCGCAACTTGCGCCATAATCCCCCCCCTGTGGGCAACCCTGTACAGTAAGAAACTAAAATTGCTAGTTTACAGTTTATTACTGTGTATTTTAGTTTTAAATTGGAACCTCGGCTGCCAGTATTATACTGTAAAAACAACAGTTTATTTTTTGCAGTGTAGAATTACTATGCTTTAATTTAAAGCAAGCTTTGAAACCTTAAATATTTGCAGAATTTTTATATCATGGAGAGGGGGGGAGGAGATGTGACAAACATAAGTTTATGTTTTGGTGACAGCATCTAAAGTTTTTAAGTGCTAAATTTTCTTTTGAGTGTGATGTGTTTTATTCTTTAGTGCGAGAAAAGGCGGCGTTAGTAAATAACCCTTCCTAATACACTGCGATGCAAAAGTTTAGACAAAATGCAAATATGTGAATAAAAAGAAAACTATTCAACGAAATGCTTTCAAATTTCTACTGCAGGTACACAATATGGTTCCAAATACGTGTCTGGAGTTCTTATAACTATAACTGGAATCAAATTTTGGATATTACAAAAGACATTTTTTTACATTGTTGCAAAAGTTTAGACAATAGTCAGATTTTATGCAAATATCCCTTGAAATGTGATTGGTGGAGGAAATGCGGGACTGTATTATTCATTTATAAAGTGCAGAGATTGCGAATAAATAATCAAAATCTCAAAAGCTCTTTAGTTCTCGTGTAAAGAAGATGAGAAAGTTTGGAAACCGAAATTTGAAAATGAACCTACTTTATGAATTTTTTGTCTTTTAAATCGGCTCTAGTGTGGTAGTACATTGTTTTTTACTTTGTGGAAAGCAAATTCAGACATGCGTATCGATCAAAAAGGCCAAGAAAAATTATATTTCTTAAAGATAAAGGAATTGAAAAAACGGCTCAGACTGACGCTTCGCCCCTTAATCCTACAAAACTTCAACTTGGGTCAAAAACAGCACGTGACAGCATAAGTAGATGAATAACTGAATCGGAATGCATAAAAAAAACAAAGAATTGTACCTGAGCCTTTTCGGACAGAGTGTCCCAAATAAGCCAGATTTTAATGTGAAAAGCAGCATATGTATCATCGTGACTAAAAAATGAATGGTACTTTCTTTAATAAAAATTATTAAAATTGGGATGGCCTAGATGGATTATAATTATTTTCGCAGGACTTGAGAAATAACCGATGATCATATGCTGTGCTGCTTTTACCAATAAAATCTGGCTTATTTGGGACACTCTGTCTGAAAAGCCTCAAGCACAATTCTTTGTTTTTTTTATGCATTCCGATTCAGTTGTTCATCTACTTATGCTGTCACGTGCTGTTTTTGACCCAAGTTGAAGTTTTGTAGGATTAAGGGGCGAAGCGTCAGTCTGAGCCGTTTTTTCAATTCCTTTATCTTTAAGAAATATAATTTTTCTTGGCCTTTTTGATCGATACGCATGTCTGAATTTGCTTTCCACAAAGTAAAAAACAATGTACTACCACACTAGAGCCGATTTAAAAGACAAAAAATTCATAAAGTAGGTTCATTTTTAAATTTCGGCTTCCAAACTTTCTCATCTTCTTTACACGAGAACTAAAGAGCTTTTGAGATTTTGATTATTTATTTAGCAATCTCTGCACTTTATAAATGAATAATAGAGTGCCGCATTTCCTCCACCAATCACATTTTAAGGGATATTTGCATAAAATCTGACTATTGTCTAAACTTTTGAAACAATGTAAAAAAATATCTTTTGTAATATCCAAAATTTGATTCCAGTTATAGTTATAACAACTCCAGACACGTATTTGGGACCATATTGTGCACCTGCAGTAGAAATTTGAAAGCATTTCGTTGAATACTTTTCTTTTTATTCACATATTTGCATTTTGTCTAAACTTTTGCATCGCAGTGTATTCACTAATAGTCAATAACAGAAAAAAGAGTTATGTATTTTGTACTATCAGAGAAAAAAGAAAATCTTAAGATAAAGTATAAGGTAACAGACGGAACTACAAGCTCCAAATAGTTATTAAATTATAACTTTTGATTCATACTTATAGTATATACCGGTTGTTTAACTAATTGAACTGTGTCATGTTAAACAAGCTTTATGCAAGAGAAGCTATTCCAATCGTAATTGTTCGTATACTGCAAAAAATGAACTGTTGTTTTTACAGTATAATACTGGCAGTCAAGTTTCCAATTTAAAACAGTAAAAAGCACAGTAACAAGCTGTAAAACTGGCAATTTCACAATTTCTTACTGTAAAGTTAGCAATTTTAGTTTATTGAGGTAAAATGTAGTTGTATTATACGGTAAGAACAACAGCATTATACTGGCAGCAGGGATTCCAGTTTAAAACTGTAAAATGCACTGAAATAAACTGTAAAATTAGTAATTTTACAGTCTATTACTGTAGAATTAGGAATTTTACAGTTTAGTACTATAAAATTAGCTATATTATACTGCAAAAACAACATTCATTTTTTATCAGTGTAAAAAAATCAAACCTTATGAAATTTTAAACTTAAGTTCATGCGTCACAAGAATTAATGTAAAACAAACCAAAGGGAAATTAAACTTTCGCATTTTCCATAAATAATGCTTTCACTTATTAATTATTGTAGTTAAAAATGCATTTAAAAACTGAATTGAAACGAATTTTAAAGCTTATTTACCAGTTACATATGACAATAATAAAATTATTTAAGAGACTTTGTAAGAATTCGAGTGACTAATGCTTCAACTATGTTATACCACAGCCACAAGGAAAATTTCGGAGTAGCTAAGTAAATTACATGTGAAATCCAGTTTTAGAGCGAAAACTACAACAGCAATTAGCATAGATTAAGGAAGGCAATTATTTTTCAAGATGAATAAATAGGGTTGTAACCTAGAATTTCTAATAAATTACAATGACTATTTCAAGGTCTTCATGCTCGATTGCTCAACCAATAACTTGCACAATTGTTTTTCTAAGAATAACATTTGTTTAGTATTAGTAATAATTATTACAAAGTTAATCGATGATTTGATAGTTCAGCAAACGACATCTTTGGCCAGAATTATTTAGAAGAAAAGAAACATGTTCATTTTAGTATATTAGTTTTTGGAAGAAGGATTAGAGGCGGGAGAGGGGGGATATTTGACGTGGAAGGAGAATTTCAGAGTCAAGTTTCGAAAGATTTTAAAGAAAATGTACAAGACATATGTATATATTGTTAAGTATTGGTAATGATTATTATGAAGTTAATCGATAATTTAATAGTTCATCCACTGACATCTATGGTTAGAATAATTTGAGTATTAAAAAATAAAAGAAAGAAAAAAAAGAAACATGCTTATTTTAGTTTTGTGAGTTTTTAGGAGAAGAAGTACGGAGAAGTGATTTAATGGGTGAAATTTCGAAACATTTTAAAGAAAATATAAAAGATATAGGGTAAGTGCTCCAGTAGTCGGCAACAAAGACATAAAACTACTCATAAATAGTATATTTTTAATTCAAAATCGAATATGAAGTATTCATACATTTACCTATCCCCAAGTATCAACCAATGACAATTTAAGTTTTGGGTACTTTTCTTGAAGAAGTAGAGTCATTTTATTATGAATACTGTGCCCGTCATCCTAGTTTGCGATTCTGTTTATTTTTTTGTTAAGCGGACTCATCTTCCTTAAATGGTAAGTATTTTTCTTATTTTTATTTTACTGATCATTTGAGTATGCTTTATTGTAATGGAGTACATAACATAATGTTTTAATGAAAAATCTAACTTATTCTTTGGTTCAATTGTTCTGTAAAGGGGTGGCCGACTACTGGGTATAGAATTGCTCTGTGTTTCCAGTAGTCGGCCATGTCAGGTGGACATTCATTCATCTGTTTACTATCTTCGAAATATAGCAATGGCGTTCAGATTCGACATCTCTGCATTAATAAATATAAGCTTCAATTTGCAGATGATTGATAAAAGATTTAGCAATAAAAGATTTTAATCATTTTATTTTATACTTTGTTTCTTTATTATTGCTCAGACGATTTTTAATGCTCCAAAAAAGCTCAAATTTTCATTCTCATAGTGTTGGCGCTGTAGAGCGATAAATTGCGAATCTATTCGCCGAGACATTTTATTTTGATGCATCAAAATGAAATGTACTGTAATGAAGCGATGGTGTTCAACGAAGAGGCGATTGACAACGTAACATATTTATCAACGAATTATCTTCATAACAATGAAATGGGGATATACCCGCTCAGTACTAAAGAGCACTACAATTACGAAAACAAAACAAAACTATAATATTGCGACGCCAACTTAGCAAATTGAAGACTTAATTTAAAAACGTTCTATAGTAACCCTTTGGGAGTATTAGCGCGCTTGGCGAATAGATTCGACATTTATCGCTCTGCTGCGCCAATAGATATATATTTCGCGTTAAATTTTGTTTAAATTCATTCACTCATATCCCATAAGATTGGCGACAGCGAAGTGGCCGACTACTGGGTTCAACATGGCCGAGCACTGGATTTCCATGGCCGACTACTGGAGCATTTACTAGCATTGACAACAGTTTAGATTTTGATATATGTATATATATATATACTTTTAATTCATGAAACAAATTATTGAATCACTATCAGAAGAGTAAGTTTTAAAGTTTTACCTTTTTTTTTTTTTTGCTGTATTGATAGCTGGAAGTTCTAGGTTAACCAAGATTAACAAAAGATCTCTTAAGGGGGTCCGGGACACATTTTGAAAAATATTTTACTTAACAGTTTAGAGTTTTGAAATTTTTTACACTGATTCACCATCTGTTTAACAAGCAAAATCATAACATATATGACATTTTTTTTTAATTCAACTTTTTTCAAAAAAAGGAGGTCGCTTTAAATCGCATAAACTTAAAATATTCTTGATCAATTTTCCTTTTTTTTCATATATGTGAAGACAAACATATAAGCTTTAATTTGTATTCGGCAATTTTAAAAATAATAGTTTAAAAAAAAATTAAAAATATTTAAGTAAAAATTTCGAAAAATTCAAAGGTACTTTTTTTTTCAAAAATTCATATTTTTTGAACTATTTTTTTTTTAATTTGCCGAATACAAATTCAAGTAAACTGTTTGAAAAAGATGTTCTCCAAATTTCAGAATGTTATCTTTATTAGTTCTTGAGTTATAAGAATTTGAACTCAAGAAATCCTGAAAAATTGCATCACGGCGAAAATCGCATTTAAAGTTTTAAAGTTAAAATTAATATTGATTAACTGCAGAAATACCTTTTAACAGCATCCAGTTGAGTTGTATAGAAATAAAATAAAACAATTAAAATATATTTCTCTAAAATTAATGCAAAAAATATCAAATAACATCCGAAACGACTCGCCGAAGAATGTTTGTTTACATTTTAAGCGAAGTCTTTGCCACGGCAACAGCTGCCGGACGGCTACATTTTCAAAACAACACTCAACGAAAATTATCATATCTTCCGTTCTAATTAAGATAGAATCAAGATTTAAACGTCATTTTAAGGAGGAGAAAACAAAGAATTTTTCGAAATAATAATTTTTTTAAAAAAGCAAAATTTGACGATTTTTGTGTCCCAGACCCCCTTAAATGGCCGACTACTGGAGCACTTACCCTATACATACAGGGTGTCCACTCCAATCGTGGACCAATAGCTAATTTCTAAACCGTTAGAGATAAGCATATAGTTTATTTAGGAAAAAATCTCCAAATTTTGAAAGAAATTTTGGGTCTATTCAATGTTTTTCAAAAAATCAAATTTTGAAAGAGTTACGAAATTTAAATTTTTATACAGCCCCCCAGTCCTATCATTCATATTTAGTAAAACATTCTTGACACTGTAACGTTTAAAACTTAAAAAAAATCACTGTTCTACGACAAAAATTGACCGAGTTATGACGTTTTGAAAAATCAAGATTTTGCATTATTTCATGACGTCATCGAGAGATCACTTAAGGGACCGTACGCGAAATCCTTCAAAATCTTGATTTTTCAAAACGTCATAACTCGGTCAATTTTTGTCGTAGAGGAGTGATTTTTTTTTAGTTTTAAACGTTACAGTGTCAAGAATGCTTTACTAAATATGAATGATAGGACTGGGGGGCTGTATAAAAATTTAAATTTCGTAACTCTTTCAAAATTTGATTTTTTGAAAAACATTGAATAGACCCAAAATTCCTTTCATAATTTGGAGATTTTTTCCTAAATGAACTATATGCTTATCTCTAACGGTTTAGAAATTAGCTATTGGTCCACGATTGGAGTGGACACCCTGTATATTAAGTAAAACAAATAATTTTTATAAAGTTAATCTATGATTTGATAGTTCAGTGAATGACATATATGGCAAAAATATTTTTAGTATTAAAAAAAAACAGACAAGAGACAGGTTAATTTTAATCTTGTGGGTTTTTAGAAGAAGGATTAGAGAGAAGGGGTAATTTGGCACGGAAGGACGGATTAGAGGGTCTAATTCCGAATTATTTGAAAAAAAAAAGTATTGCTTTACTGGTGTAAAACTATAAACGTACTAATATTTTTAACAATGAATGAGTTGTTAGTTGTATCGTTCATTAAGAGCTATCAACTGCAGCTATTCGTCTAAGTTTGCGATTTTAAGCTAAACTCAAGACTTGGTGAGATCTTCTAAAATATTGATGTAGAAAACTTATTCTCACTACGTTTTTCAATCATGTATTTCATGAAGTGCATTACTTAACTGACAGGAGGAACTAAGAAAGTGCGTTATTTTTAGGACCGTTTCGCAAATGCGGAGACAAATTTAAAGATATGAAGAAATGTATGAAAATAAATAGCTACACGAAGCACCCGATGAGTTTCCGTACAGTCAATACAAAAGTTCAGCAACAGTTACGTTGCTGACGCTTTATTCTATTTATATTTGATAGATATCTTTTCAACGTGTTTATATATGTGTGATAAATCCAAACACCATAATAATAAAATAAATATGTGTCTAGAATTAGACTTGCTCTGAAACATTTACTACGAAGAAAACATTAAAAAATAACATAGTTCCTTAACGCAGTGTTTAGTTTTTTAAAGAATATATTTAAAAAAAAAGAAGAAACGTCAAGAAATTTTCTTCTAAGGCAATTTTTTGTACTTGCAAGTCGGCTTTCCAGATAGGTTCTACTAGATACTTTTAAAATATAGAAAACACTCCTCTATCTCCAATTCTCGGTTTCCCATCCATCTAGAGATAAAACTTTTCGGCGATCATTCCTGCATATCTTCATTCCCAAGACTCCTTTTATCTGAACATTTGCTCTTGCTGCTCGTGTAAAAGTGTACTCTTCATCACTCAAATTGCACAGCTTTCTTATCCATCTAGTTGCTTTTTTGTAACGGAGAAAATCTTTTTTCTAGTTAAAAGAGATTTTAATAAGGCTGTATGTCAC
This sequence comes from Uloborus plumipes, assembly GCA_038373865.1. NCBI lineage: Eukaryota > Metazoa > Arthropoda > Arachnida > Araneae > Uloboridae > Uloborus > Uloborus plumipes. Next base: position 8,972 of record JAXGGA010016647.1, on the reverse strand, counting down.
TCCTCTAGAAAAAAAAAAACTATAGCTGGTCTACATGAAAAACTGAAGGCAATAAATTTTGCGGATTTTTTTTTCCTTTCCTTTTTTCCCCTCCACTTAAGCTAGCGGGGTTGTATGTTTATAGTCGTAAAAAGGATTACATATGATTTTGCTGATTTTTAAAATATCTAGCTTATACCTGGTAAAATCTGCACCAGAATGCTTTAGTTCTGATTTGAGTCATTGTTATGATGATATGAAGTGTTTAATATCAAAATTAGCTGAACAGACACGTCTTTGCATCCACAGCTCATATTTTTGCACTAAAAAAGGCGTTCCTTGTAACGCTGAAACACGTGCCTGCAGTATTCGTGCGCATTTGTGCTTTTCAACGTTGTTTTATATGCTTTTGTGATCCTATACTTCATGAAGAAAAAACTGAGGAGGAGGCTAAGATTCAGAAAAGTAATATTTGTATGACAAATTCAGTGGTAAGATTTCTAAGAAAAAAATTTAGTTATGGATGCATTTAATCAAATAATACACTGCGATGCAAAAGTTTAGACAAAATGCAAATATGTGAATAAAAAGAAAACTATTCAACGAAATGCTTTCAAATTTCTACAGCAGGTACACAATATGGTCCCAAATACGTGTCTTGAGTTCTTATAACTATAAATGGAATCAAATTTTGGATATTACAAAAGACATTTTTTTACATTGTTGCAAAAGTTTAGACAATAGTCAGATTTTATGCAAATATCCCTTGAAATGTGATTTGGGGAGGAAATGCGGGACTGTATTATTCATTTATAAAGTGCAGAGATTGCTGAATAAATAATCAAAATCTCAAAAACTCTTTAGTTCTCGTGTAAAGAAGATGAGAAAGTTTGGAAACCTAAATTTGAAAATGAACCTACTTTATTAATTTTTTGTCTTTTAAATCGGCTCTAGTATGGTAGTGCATTGTTTTTTACTTTGTGGAGAGCAAATTCAGACATGCGTATCGATCGAAAAGTCCAAGAAAAATTATATTTCTTAAGGATGAAGGAATTGAAAAAACGGCTCAGACTGACGATTCGCCCCTTAATCCTACAAAACTTCAACGTGGGTCAAAAACAGCACATGACAGCATAAGTAGATGAACAACTGAATCGGAATGCATAAAAAAAAACAAAGAATTGTGCCTGAGCCTTTTCGACAAAGTGTCCCAAATAAGCCAGATTTTAATGTGAAAAGCAGCATATGTATCATCGTGACTAAAAATGATTGGTACTTTCTTTGATAAAAGTTATTAAAATTGGGATGGCCTAGATGGATTATAATTCTTTTCGCGGGACTTGAGAAATATCCAATGATCATATGCTGTGCTGCTTTTACCAATAAAATCTGGCTTATTTGGGACACTCGGTCCGAAAAGGCTCAGGCACAATTCTTTGTTTTTTTTATGCATTCCGATTCAGTTGTTCATCTACTTATGCTGTCATGTGCTGTTTTTGACCCACGTTGAAGTTTTGTAGGATTAAGGGGCGAATCGTCAGTCTGAGCCGTTTTTTCAATTCCTTCATCCTTAAGAAATATAATTTTTCTTGGACTTTTTGATCGATACGCATATCTGAATTTGCTCTCCACAAAGTAAAAAACAATATACTACCACACTAGAGCCTATTTTAAAGACAAAAAATTAATAAAGTAGGTTCATTTTCAAATTTTGGCTTCCAAACTTTCTCATCTTCTTTACACGAGAACTAAAGAGCTTTTGAGATTTTTATTATTTATTCAGCAATCCCTGCACTTTATAAATGAATACTACAGTCCCGCATTTCCTCCCCCAAGCACATTTCAAGGGATATTTGCATAAAATCTGACTATTGTCTAAACTTTTGCAACAATGTAAAAAAATGTCTTTTGTAATATCCAAAATTTGATTCTAGTTATAGTTATAAGAACTCCAGACACGTATTTGGGACCATATTGTGTACCTGCAGTAGAAATTTGAAAGCATTTCGTTGAATAGTTTTCTTTTTATTCACATATTTGCATTTTGTCTAAACTTTTGCATCGCAGTGTAATACTACAATCGTCGCGATATGCATTTGTTGTTAGAGGAGAGAAAACGAACAGATCTGAGCCGTAAAGATGTTTGGATGTGACATAATGTTTAAACCCTGCTATAAACTATCAACCTATTTCCCATTAGTGAAATAGTCCCGTACTTAGCATCTTAAAGTACTTAACGCCGCGTGTTCCCATTTAGCCACATACATAATTCAGTCTTCTAAAATACTATGCGAACACATTGAAGCTCTGTTGTTGCCAATGAGCAATAACATTTTACTGCAGATTCTGTTAACAAGTTTACGCACATTTTGAATTTGTAAATAGAAGCATTTAGCTTATGAAAAAGTGATTTATTTTTTAGAATTCGCAAATGTAGGATTGCTATCTTAAGTTCAGTACTCTTGAGAACACGTACTTCGTGTTATTCTATGACGAATAAAATTTCGCTACTTAAAGAATACAATATTTTTGTGTTATTAATGAAATTGTTTCAGAACATTTGACTAAATATTTTTTTTTCAATCTGAGCCCGTCAATGAAGCCATTTTTTTTTAAACCATTACCATTTACTATATTTAAACTAAGTTTTTAAGGACTTTTGAAATGGTTGGGACCAGAGTTGAAAGCTAAAGAACATATTTAAAAATGCTTTTAAAAAACTAGGCATTTAAAGGTTGAAAAAGGTGAAGAATCCAGTGAAAAAATTGAAAATCCACATTAACAAAATGTTTCCTGTCGCATGAAATACAAGAAAGATGGATCACGTCTGCGAACCGTGCATTTTTATGATAAATGGTTTTCATAACAACTGACCGAAAATCTCTTTCAGTGCTGTGAACGATATATCTTCCCCCAAATCTGAGTTCTCGTTTTTGGTTTCTGGGGTGTAAGAATGGGGAATAAAGACGGAAAATGTATTTTAAATTCACGAGAGAAGACATTTTTATGACGAAAACGCACTGTTTATATAGCATCAGAAAGAATAAAATGGCAGTTTTTATCGATTTTTTTTTCAACTTCTGAGTAGAGTAGTACTGCTGCTTTAATTCAGTTTTATTTTCGTCATTTAATTAGAAGCGAACAATACATAATTTTCTTCATCAGTTTTTACATCATTCAATATTTTTAAAATAAAATGCTTCTGTACGAGATTTTATCTTGAGCTACTGAGTGACATTAATGACCAATGAAAAGAATTTTTCAAATAAAAAAGGGTATTCACTTAAAAAATGAATTTTTGTAAGCATTTGCGCACGGCATGTTGATGCATCCGTAAGTATATTTAGCTAACTACATATCTATATACATCTCTCTGTGTGTGCGCTTAGTTTAAAAAAATAACAAGCGAAATTCTTAGATTTTGAATTAAGAGTTTATTTTGAGTAGCTGAACCATGCGATGCGTTTGCTCCCCACAGTAGTAATTTCAAAATCCAATTTTTCAACAGTATTTTTCGAGAAACAGAAAAATGTGAATTGCTTGTTTATTTTTCGCCAAAACGGGGCCAAAAAAAAATTAAAATGATTGCTTTATTTATGTAGTTTTATGCATAAAAAAGCACCAACGGAGAAAAAATGAAAAAAAAAAGAACAATCGGTGTGTGATGGAAATTTTTGATTATTTTTCCTGATATCAGCCTATCAGCGTCTAAAAAATATTAGAATCAGCTACTGGTTTTGCAATCCCTTTCTTGATTGCAGGCCTATGTAATTATTTTCTCATTAGTAATAACATGTTTTAAAATGTAAATTCATTTCCCAAGTATTCCTAAAACAATGAAACTCAATACATTTAAAACTTACTCATATGATACTGACGATGTACATTTACTCTTTTTGTTGCATTTTACCTGCCAATGATGTCTGAAATCCTAATATCACTTTCTTGCGCGCTACTGGTTTTCCTTCGTTTATTCGCTAAAGCAGCTACGATATTGAAGCCCACGCTTCTAAGAAACTATTTTCATAGACCCGCTTAAACTCATATTTATACATTATTTATTAATGTTATTTTTCAAAGGTTTAAATTACTAGAGTAGAAAAAAATCACACAGTTGTTGAAAAGGGCTTTAATTTTATTTCATTAACTTCATTTTTAACTACACATAATGAATATTGTTCGAATGTACGTATTTTTTCCAGAAAAGTAAACTTTGATAATATATATATTTTTTTTTTACATGAAGAAGCTTCACGCTTTTTTTTACTATAAATAATTATTTGCGAATTGAAATACTCTACAATTATAAAAGAAAAATTGTGAGCTTAACCTTACTTTATAACATTATTTTTAAAAATAATTGCGGAAATTCCAGTCATTAGTCAAACAATCGTCTCACTATCAAAAATTAGTTGCATAATTAGACTGTCGCGATCCACTGAAAAAGGGCCAGCGATCCCCCTAAAAGAACTAAAAGAGAATAAATTGTGGGTGAGTTTCCATAGTAGGAAACTCTGTAAAAGAGAATGATAGCAGATTATTATTTACCCGGAAATCAGATATTTTTGCTTATTACAATGGTTAGCAACTTTTTTATTTCACCCCAATAAATTTCGCAATCTTCAATCATTGCTCAATCTTAAGAAATGAACTCAAAGCTAGAACCTATTGCTTTAAAAACAAGAAACGCTCTTTTTTTCTATTACCAGTCATTACGCCTACTGCATGTGTGGGCCCGTTGGCTTGGATTACAAAATGAGAAAATGCAGCAAAAATTATTAATTTCTTTTGCCTCAGTGTAAGTTTTATCTTGAAAGTATATATAGGATTTCAGGAAAGGGAAAGGGGGGAAAAAGAAGAAAAATGAGAAGTGACCTGCGAAAATGAGGTTGAAACACGAGATGAGAACATCCGACACGGCTCATCTCACAACACATCCTGAGACACGTGCCTCAGCAATGTGTCTCATTTCCCCAGTGATAACAGATTGGAGATGGAATGTCTTAAGAAAGTTTTTTTTTATCGTTTTTTAAAGTAAATACTATTTCCTCGAGAATTAGTTGTTTAGATGGAATGTAATTATTTTTGTGTAATGGGAGAGTTGGAAATATGAAGACATAATTTTTAAAAGATTCAGTAGATTTAAAGAGACGAAACTTCAAATTTTTTGTATAGGCATGTTAACACAGCTGAGTTTTCAACTGTTTCCTGAGTTTTTAACTCATTTTAAATGTTTTTGTTTGTACTTTTATACAAGTTATATAAAAAAAGACCGTTGGCTTTAACCGAAACTTTATAACACCAGCTGCACTCCCTGAAGGGTGCCATAGGGAGACAAATGGCACCTTTAAGAGTGGCATAGGTACTCAAGTGGCATCCTTCAGGGGGTGCCGCTGGTGCTATCTGGCTGTCACTAGGAGGTGTTGCTAGGTGACTTTTCACAATTTAAAGAGGCTAAACTTCAATTTTTTTGAAAAGGCATGTTTACACAGCTAAGTTTTTAACTGTTTCCTGAGTTTTTAACTCATTTTAAATGTTTTTATTTGTACTTTTATACACGCTATATATCATTTTAATCATTTCGTAGTACAAAGTTTTCGACTGCGTTTTTACAATGTTAACACGGTTTTATTCTGCCCTTGAATAGGGATAATTTTGTGTAGGGGTAAGTGGTGTACCTCGGACATATGTGTACCTCGGACCTAGGCTGATTACAGCTCTGCTTATTAAAATATATGAATAGCAACATGTGTAGTTGAAATATGTGCCTCTTGAGGTCTCACTGCATACCTTTCTGTTTTGCTGAAAGCTCATCTGATTGAAATATTATTATAAAAAGAAATCCACCATTCAAAAGTAAGTTTTTCCGGTTACTTTTGGGTATTTTTATTCTAAAACATATATTGTTTATTATGAAATGAGGGTCATGCATTATATAATCATGTTCTAGCTATAACACTGTGTGCTTGAAACAAAGTTAATCCTAACTGTAACACAATGGTCAGCTACTTTGTTTTTTATAACCAAGTGGTGTACCTCGAACCCAATACAAGTGGTGTACCTTGGACTGGTCCAAGGTACACACTTCTGCAGTGCATAACAATTACAACTCCTAAAATTTCATGTTCTTTAGTTTTTTGAAATGCCTTTTAAAATTCAAGTGAAATGTTTCCTTCCAAAACTAAAAATTTTAACTTAAATTATAAACTTAATATGCAGTTTTGCAACTGCATAATCATGATTTATGGTAAAGCTAATGATGAACTCTTAACTACATTTATATGTGCAATACACCGCTAACTCGGTTATTCCATCCAAGGACTGCAGTCCTTGGACGGTTTATATAACGGTGAATGAAAATATTTTTTGAAGATTTTGATTTCCTCCCATCAAATGTCAATGATTGCTCAGTGCAAAAGCAAGAAGAAAATAACACACAAAATGATTTTACTGGTGTGTCAACATTTGAAGCTAGTACTTCTTTGCCAAGCATTGTCACTCCCCTGAAGAAATAAGGCCATATCCAAAGGCACTACCGAAAAAATGACCCACTAGGGGGAAGACCTAAAAGAACGTCTTGTATTTTGACCGATACATCCCGGAAAGAGCGTCTTGAAATAGAAAAAGCTAAAAGGGGGCAATGAAACAAGTAAAGCAAACTAAGACAGTAAAACCCCCTACCAAGCCAGCTAAGAGATAACTTTATTATTCTTCAGAGTCTGAACTTGAAAATATTGAAGATTTTTATGAGGAATCCAATATTTCAGGGGAAGATTTTAATGAGCTAGAAGATGCAGATAACATTAATATTTAGATTGGCGATTTTGTTTTGGTGAAATTTGCTGGCAAAAAAGCTATCAAATATTTTCTTGCAGAGATTATTTCTATTGCTAATGATGAATATGCAGTTAAATTTGTAAAAAAAAAAGATCCAAACTGTGAGAAGTTTACAAGAGAAGATCCTACCATTTATGAAGTTGAAAAAAAGGATATATTCAAGCTACCACACCCAATACTATCTAGTGAATCAGAAAGGTAGCTCGAGAAGTTAACATTTGGAATTGACTTATCCAATTACAATCTTGGTTGGAAATAAGTGCAGCTTAAAAAAAACTCTCTAGCATGGTTTTCAGGAGATAGAGCATCTTGGTATTTTTTAAAAAGGGAAACGTGACAAGATAATAAGATCTAAATTTTTATTTATCTTTGAAACAAATTAAAAATGTATTTCTAAATTTATGTGTGGTTTACTGATTGATAAATAGTGATGTTCTTACTGAAAATCATGTTTTCTTTACCTGTTAATCATTGGTCCAAGGTACACCATCCCAAAACCCAAGGTACACCACCGGTGGTGTACCTCGGTTCTATGTGCATTATTATGTTTATTACAAAAAATGTAATTGAAATAAGTTTTAAAAAATTTAAGATAATTATATGTAGTGTAAAAAATCATAAAGTTTCAACTTATGGTGTTTGTTTTTAAATTTGGCAAATAGTTATGAAATTAAAAATTGAAAAGCAAAAATAGGTCCGAGGTATCCTACTTTCCCCTATTAATTAGACTGAGTTACAGCGAGGTAATAACATAGTTACTTTATTTTATTTACGTGATGAATTTATTTATTCGTATTCTTATTGATAGTAAATATCAAATCAAGTCCAAAGCAGTTTTCACCATTTATGAAACTTAATGTGTAAATACTAGATAAGTTTAAAATTTAAACTGTGCCCATATTGTGTTATAATTGAAAAGTAATCTTTACATGACCACGTCAACATCAAAAATTGTTTCTCTCTTTTTTTTTTTGGGGCGGGGGGGTAATTTAAAGAAGAGGGGAATGATTCTTATATCATTCCTGTTTACTTAATGTCTAAAAATTCAACAGAAATATTGTTTCTAATTAGTTGCTATCGTATTTTTACTGTTATTTCAACTATTTGATTTGTTTCGTAACGAAAACAGATTTTGCGTAACGATCATTGAATATTGTGTTACAACTGACCTTCCACTGTGAAAACTTTGTGTCTCACGTGGCATCTTTTTAATGTGAAACGTTGTAACACCAGCGGCACTCCCTGAAGGGTGCCATAGGGAACCAAATGGTACCTTTAAGAGTGCATAGGTAGTCAAGTGCATCCTTCAAGAGGTACCGCTGGTGCTAGGTGGGTGTCACTAGGAGGTGTCGCTAGGTGATTTTTCACCCTAAAAGGTGCCAAGTACAACCCGCAGTTTTAACAGTGCACCGCGTACAATCGTTAATGGTCCAATACTCAATGTACTCGAAAGCTTTCACGTAGGGGGAGGGTTTGACCGTTCAGTCTCAAACCCCGTTAGATCTGAAATATATCAAATGAAAGAGAAAGAAAAGAGTGACAGCAATAAATTTTGAAAAGGAGAAAATTTTCACGCTTTATCCATACAATATAGTTACACCAGATCAATATTTCACGAATACTCCGGCCAGTTAGTAAAAAATATCCTTAATTTTCATTTATTTGAGATTCACTACCGCTACTTTAAGTAACAATTTAATACCATCTGATAGACACCACGAGAGCAGCACGAACTATCTTGCAGCTCGTTAATCAGTAGAAAGAGAGAACTTCTAAAGCTTTTTCAGTCATACTCAGAAGACAAGACTTCTGATTAATCTCTTAAAGTTACAGGTTAGTACGTGTTTGGCATAAGAAATCAGCAATTGTCATAAAGAAAATAAAAAATCAAAAACAAGTTAACATAGAATCAATTCTGTATTTTAAAAAAGAACTGGCAATTGATTGTCAGCTACTGTAACTTAATGTGTGTTTTTATTTAGTTATTTTTATTTATTTATTTATTTATTTATTTATTTTGTTATTTTGTCGTGTCTTCTCTGAATTATACAGCTTTACTGAGCTCCGTTTTTGGTTTCTTCTTTTTGTTTTCTATATTTTTTTTCTACTCAACTAAATTCCCTAAAAAGCAGATTCAAACACATATGTATATTTCA
>JAXGGA010016646.1:0-26220 GCA_038373865.1 Uloborus plumipes | reverse complement strand
CAAAGCAACACTGCGTCAAATCACCGTAGAAATCAATGTGGGACGTACAATGGACGTGTCTGCTAGAACTGTGCGGAGAAATTTGGATTTCTTGGGCTATTCCAGCAGAAGACCGACTCGAGTGCCTTTACTGACAGAACGACATCGCTTGCAGCGACTCTCGTGGGCACGTGAGCATATCGGTTGGTCCCTAGATGAATGGAAAACCGTGGCCTGGTCCGATGAGTCACGATTTCAGCTGGTAAGAGCCGATGGTAGGGTTCGAGTGTGGCGCAGACCCCACGAAGCCATGGACCCAAACTGTCAGCAAGGCACTGTTCAAGCTGGTGGTGGCTCCGTAATGGTGTGGGCTGTTTTTTCATGGCATGGACTTGGTCCTCTAGTGCGACTGGACCGAACATTGACTGGAAATGCTTATGTGCAGCTACTTGGAGATCACTTGCAGCCATTCATGGACTTCATGTACCCAAACAACGATGGGATTTTTATGGATGACAATGCGCCATGTCACCGGGCCACAACTGTTCGCAATTGGTTTGAAGAAAATTCTGGACAATTACAACGAATGATTTGGCCACCTAGATCGCCCGACATGAATCCCATTGAGCATTTATGGGACACCATCGAGAGGTCTGTTCGTGCCCAAAATCCTGCCCCATCAACGCTTTCACAATTATGGACGTCTATCGAGACAGCATGGCTCAATATTCCTGCAGAAGACTTCCAACGACTTGTTGAGTCCATGCCACGTCGAGTTGTTGCACTTCGCCGGGCAAAAGGAGGGCCGACACGATATTAAGAGGTATCCCATGACTTTTGTCACTTCAGTGTATGATTGCAGAATATAAACTCTTTGCAAGATTATGAACCACATTTACGTTGTCGTGATAAATCCTGAAACATTTTTTTTACGTGATAAATTGTAATATAATTTATTAAAGATTAAAATTAAGAAAAAATGATGGTTGTATTTCAGTTCTTGTTTACGTTTTGTTTGCGTAACACTTGAGTTCACTGGTATTCATAATGTTTCTAGCACAAACCTTCTTCGATTCGTATTTCTATGGCTTCCGTAAACGTCCCTAAAACGTCAGAATTTTCTCCTTTTATCTTGTGACTCTAAATTTTGGGAGTTAGATATTCATTTATCAATGAAAAGGTGAGTTTAGAATTTGGTTCAACAAAATAATTTGTATGTCAAATTGTTTGTTTTAAGAGTTCTATAAAATCAACCAATTGTACAACCAAACTTGTAAATGAATGTTACGCTCAAATAAATATATCGACAGTTGTAGTGTTTTCATGAAACAATAAATCTCTGGAAAGAAAATCAATGTTTACAGATTACAATAACAAGCTGTTTTCAATTTCTGTTATGAGATTGATCTTATTATTTCAACAGCTTTAATTGTCTTAATTGGTTAAGCGATAAATAAAAATCACTTTTAATAACTCTCAGTGCGATTATAGTAACAGACTTTTAACGAAAACTATTAGCTGAATTGAAAATGAGCAATGCCATTAATTAAGCACATTTCTTTCAATTTGTTAAATTGCTTTTTCATACAGCTGATTAAAATTCATTCTTTGGATGCATCTTAATTTAATCTTAATGAGAAAGGAAGTAATTTTAGTGATACACGCACAACAAAGATTTTATTTAAGAAATTCTACATTGGGGAAAATGTGTAAAGAATTAATTTTCGGGGCTCAAAACTTCAAAAATATTTACAATCTTTACAGTTTACCTTTTTCAAGCGCTGTTGACTCCTAATACTCTTAGTAATATTCTGATTATCGGAAGTCAAGCGTATTTCGCTCAATTTTATGAAATAAACGTCTTTTGAGAATGAGTAGAAACCAGATTCATTTGTGTAAGTGTTATAATTCTTAATTTTATTATTCACTTCATTTTGTTTCGTAGATCGTTTCAAATTATTGTTTAGAGCTGTATTTTATGTTGAGTAGTAAAATAAAGCATAATTTAGGAAACGGTTTATTGTGTATCACATGCAGATTTTTATACACTGCTTCTAAACTATTTAATGTCACGATAATTATTTTTAAATAGTTTAAAATATGAATTGAAGTAGTTTCATTTTAAAATATTGACAAAATGCATAGCTATTACAAAACAAGTTTTTAGATAAGTTTATTTTATTTTCTTAAAAATTTATTTTTTCGACCTTTAGTTTGCTGAAAACGAAAGGAGTAGTTTTGCAATTAACATGCATATATTTCTTACCTTTTAAGCATATGTATATCTTCGATTTATATATTAAAATACTCACACGTCTGTCTGTCCCCTTATGGACTCAGGATTGTCCGTTTCTAATGGGCTGAAGCTGTTCGCCTTTAACTTAGATCATTTAAGGGATACCCTTCTGCTCAGTATCATCCCTCCAGAAATGTACATGCCAGATGTATTGATTAAAATACATATCTAAACAATCACTTTTTTTTCTTGTGCTATGAAATAGTGAGAACAAGAACTTCACTCTGCTCTGAACTTCCAAACATCTTCTTTCAGTTCAAAGGGTGACTACTACAAATAAGTAACTGGGATTTATTTCTCTTACTGCTTCCAAAACAACTCAACAAATGAATGGTTCTGTGCGATTTTTGGCGAGTGAAGACTTGATGTATACGTTATGAAACTGCCATTCCTAAATTGTATTTAAACATATTAAAGTTTTAACAAAATTAAAACATCTGATTTCGCTAAATAAGCCTTGATAGCTCGAAGCCTGATACCTCGAATATTACTTTATCTCGAAGTTTACATTGGGTCCTGAACACTTGAGAAGGCAATGGGAGCTTCCTATAACTTGAACTAACAATAAATCGAAGCTTTTTGACAATCCCCTGGGACATGGACTTAGCGAGATTCGACTGCAATTATCTAGTTGTCCTACTTAGCCCACGAACTACTGCCAAGATATATTATCTTGGCAGTAGTCGAATCTCGTCATGTTGACGAGATTCGACACTAAAGTCTGAGTATATGTATGCAGAACACCTATCAGAGAAATCGAAACAGCCCAATAGTTGAATTGATAATTTGCAGGTGCGTAGAGTAAGCTATGGCGCAATCAACAGCATCGCTCTTCGGATTAAACGCTAAATGGTGGATATTGGTGACTGCGGTAGAGTCCCCTTGGCAATTGCTGTGCTTTACTATTCTCTTGTAGCCTTAGTCATGACCCGTATTTAGCCATTGTGAAACCGCTCTTGTTGGTTTGTCAAACCAACAAGGTTTGTTAACCACATTGTTAAACCGCTTTTTTTTACAAAAAATGCATTTTTTGTAAAAAAAAATTAAGCATTTCGCCTCAAAGTACTCAATTGTTCTGTTAAGACAAAGAATAGAATATGACATTGGCAAAAAAATATTCCAATATATTGTTGGCAGAGGAAGTTATGACCGTTTGAATATCGGTAAAATATGACATTTTTCATATTTTGGCCTTACGTAATTAAAAGCGCGTTGAACTTTCCTCGGTTATTTATACATTATTTTAAAGTGCTTACACTGGTCAATGGTCATTCAAACGACACTACTTTTGCCGTGGCAACTGGAATGTACAAGCTGTTTTTTTACCTCAAAAACGCTAAAAAACGTCAAAAATGCCCTTTTTGAGGGCCTTCACTGACCTTACGGCAATATTTTACCTCAAATTTAACATTCGTTTCATGAACAACAACAAGTTCAACAGTTCCGGGTAAGAGTTTTGGCTCACAGCAATTTCCATGTCTTGAAAATCCGCTTAATTTTTGACGCCGCACCTTCACCTTTAGGGGTCCATAAAAACTAAATAACTCAACTTTAGAACCAAATATTCTGGATTTGGTCTTTCAATTAGATAATAAACATTTGGTAAATTTTCGGAAAAAAACTGAGAGGTCATGAATCACCTCATAATGCTAGGCGTGACAGTTTCTCAGATTCTTGCTCTTAATAAGAATTATATTTACTATTGCAATTAAGTTTTTAGTTATCTTCTTAGCTAGGCATTACTTTTGGACAGTAGAATAAAACAAGCCATTTAAATCCCTAGGCGGTCATAAACCTGATACTGTGTTATTTAGAGTTGACTTTAAACGTAATAGGATAAGACAAATACTTTTAGCTAAACTACATAACAGCTAGTATAACCTTTTTTATTTAATAAATACTTTGTAATGCTCTTGAAAGATATTTTAAGATCCTGTATTTCTTATGTGTATTATGTCTCCGGTTTTATTTTTTGCTGCTCTCCAGCAATGTATTGAAATGGGTATTACTTTACGTTTAAGAGAAAATACTGTTTTTAGTAAGTTGAAAAACTAATTAAACTATTTATACTTTTTTCTTTCAGGATTATAACTTGAATATTGCAAACATATTATTCAAATGAAATTCTGATCAACATATTTTTAAGGCAAAATAAAAGAAAAATTACTCTTTTAATACATACACATCGTACTAAGCACACACATTGTTCCTAAAAATGAGCTATTCATTTTTAAAAGACTCGAAAGTCAGATGTATTGCCCGTACAACGACGTAATATATAAAAAAAATCAAACTCATCCAGATTTGACATTGTGTTAACCAGGAGCAAGTACAAGTGTAATATTTTTGCTGTACAGCGTAGAATCATAAATATGTTATTTTATTAAAGTTAAACTGAATTAAAGGGAATGTGACACCAGACACTTCCAATAAAACAAAGAGCATTTTCTTGCTCTTACACGTATAATCATCTATGTATTAAAAAACACGAAAAATCTTTCAGTTTTTATATTGCGTCTAAATTTCTTTATGTAAAACATTGTGTTTCGTGTTATAATATTAAAATTAGTGTGTAAGGTAGATTGGGGGAAGACTTCGTATTGGGGAAGATGCCGTACCATGTGTTTCACCCACAAGTATCAACAAAAACAGGTAGCTAGTCAGTTAGAATGATTGAGCACGCACATTGAGAGTATACATAAATTGATTTTGGTTTACCGCATGTTTAAGGGTTTTTTTAAAGATATTTTGTAATTTTTACCAGTCTGATGAATACCCTAAATAGGGTTAAATGCCAACAGCAAAAGCACTATATTTTCGTTTGGTGGAAATGCCGTATCTTTTTGACCACGCCCAAGAAAAAGACATAATCTGACTCGAAATGTAGACCTAGAAAACTACACCGGAACGTCGGAAAAATGTGATACAATGAAATACATTGTATGCAGCAATTGGCGCAAAAACATCATGTACCTCATTTTCCCCTTGGATGCCGTATTAGTAGTACGGCAATTAGCTTAGTTTTAGCAACGCCTCCTAAATACTAAATGCCTATAACATTTGCTTCGCAACCGTCGAGATGGGTTCAACTTTAAACGCCACCTTGCGGCAATCCGATAATGTCGTTGTTACTTTTTGATTGGTTAATTTTTAAATTAAAATATAGAAATGAACCAATCGTTATTTTTTTAAGAACTCCGGTAGATGGCAGTGCATCGTGAACCAAGGGCATTTTGCAGCTATTGGCGATGAATTCGAAATAAATTTTTTGATTGGTTGATTTTTAAATTTAAATTTAGAAATGAACCAATTGTTAATTTCTCTTTCTCGAAGAACTCTGGTAGATGGCAGTGTATCGTGAACCAAGGAGGAAATTTTGCTCTGTGCTAAAAACCAAAAAGTTACAGGCATTTAGTATTTAGGAGGCGTTGGTTTTAGTACCGCAATTAGCTTAACGGCATTTTTTCAACTGTGTGGGGAAGATATAGAGATGGAAGAGTTTTGTAGTCGTTAATTTCTGTGGTAAAAAGTTGTTTTTCAAAGCGAAATCTGTTTGTTTAGCAACCAATAAAAACTCCATATTTTGTGAATAAATTGGATGTTACAGGATCACTACAGTTGTTAGATGACACATAACACATCACATCACATGATTACATATTAGAAGATTACACTATGAACATATTACAACTTTAAATTAATCATGGCTACATAGAACAGCTCCGCACTTCGCTAAGGCTTCTGGGAAGAGCGCTGGAGTGACGCAATGCACATGCACCAAATAAGTATCGGACTATCCCAACATTGGATTTTTAAAAATAAAATACACAGAAGCTTTTTTACACAAAATAAAGTTAAAATCTGGGGCGTTAACCCCGAATCTACATTAAAATAAAATATGAAGCGATAGAATAACAAACACAGTTAAATAAACAAAACAGATACTTAAAATATCAAAAAGCGGAAAATGTTTGTAATATTTTTGCCTCAACGCTTAAAAGCAAAGCCAAAGGTTAGTAAAGCAGTATTTCGTTAATTTAAGAACCGAGCAAGATACCTCGAGCGTCAAAATATTCGCAGTCAGAATAAATTGTGTAAGAACCATAAAAAAGGGAAAACATTAAAAAGAGGCAGCACGGAACAAACATGGATTTTAAAAACAAAACCATTCATGAGCATTAAAACGTGTTCATAAAAATAAAATTTAAGAAAAAAAATCTCTAAACTTTCGAATATTTACTTCAAATAGCGGTATTTGTCTTACCCCATTACGTTTAAAGTGCACTCTAAAAACACGGTATTACGTTTATGACCACTAGGGGACTTAAATGGTTAGTTTTTGTTGCCGCTGTACGAAAGCTGTGCCCAGTGAAGAAGATAACTAGGAAACTTAATTACATTTGTAAACGGACAGTGCTTGAAACATCCAAAAGGAGTAAAAGATATTCTAAATCGCTCCAGAAAAGAGTTAAATTTATGCCCATCACCCTTTAGAGGTAATAGTAGCTTCTTTTCTTCTTTTTTCTTTTTTTCATTTAAAGGCTCAATATTTTGAAGGAACATTGAAAATAATTATTGAACACAAATACATGGGTAGACAAAAAAAAAAAAAAAAAGCCGCATTACTTGCAAAATTAACAATTTAAACATTTTCTCAAGAAATAAGAGGCCAATTGTTCTGTAACTTTGCGCACACAAAAGGCACGCTTCAGCTTTTCAATAAACATGAAATGCCCATTCACTTAGGGGACCAGCAACTAATTTAAAAAACCCAAAAAGTTTTTTGATCATCCTACATCGTAAATATATGAGATAGGCTGTGAATTTCAGAAACTGGTTCACTGATTTAATTTGCGTAAAGGTATCACCTATATTAACAATAAAATGGATGTAATGTATTGTTCCTTCTCGTGGCGCACCCTGGTTAACACTAAACTTACTACATCTACAGAACACAGCTGTGCATGAAGTTTGATTTACCCCTTTAAAAATCGAATAGAATACTCCTTTAAAAACCGAAAACATTCGATTTGAATGTCTTGTTGAATGTCTTTTTTGTTAAACACTGAAAAAACAATTAACCAAGCACAAATGAACCTATTTTTAGGTTTTTAAAAAACATTGTTTTAAGTTCGATGCAATTATTGGTAAAATTAATTTCCACCATTAAGACAGCGTGCACCTTATGTTTTCCATAAAAAAGGACGACGCTTTCATAAAAAGACTTAATATTTCAAGCTCTTTGTTTTTCCTCCCTTCACAAATGGGTAAAAAGTTAAAATAAAGAAAAAAATGCCGGAGTTGGAGTCCGAAGTTTTAAAATCCAATAGTCGGAGTCCTTTTTACTCCGACTCCGCAGCCCTGGTTTACACGATTGTGAAACATGTAATAAATAATTTAGGTTTAAGTTTTAGCTCAAACTCTCTTGTTAAGTAACTTTTTATTTCTTTAATGTTCTCGCATACCTCCTTTATCGGTATTAAATCTGTAGAAAGACGAAACAATGATTAGCTAACAGCATTTTATCTCTATAAACACACTAAACGACTGTTGACAATCCTTAATTTAACGATGCATCTAATTTCATTTACCACTTCTTTTGTATCGAACTGATATAAATTGCAGATGCTGCAAAAACGCTAAGCTGTGGAGAAAAAAATGCTGGATTACATTTATTTAATTAGTATAGTTTCATTTATTCTGAGGGCAGAAAAAAGTCTAATGAATAATTACTGAAAACAAGAATAACTGTGACTTGCACTAAAAGTAAAGAGCCAAAATATGAAATATTATCTCTGTAGGGGTAAATAAAAGCATTAGCTCTTTTTTTTTTTTTTGAAATGCTACAAATAAATGTTAATGTGCTTAAAAAGATTTACCATGTAATGTCATTTGAAAACTCAAGTGGTTTTAGGGATAAAAGACTTTTCCACTTTTTTTTTGTCTTTTTTTTTTTTGGTCGTTTTTTATGATTTTAATTTAAATATTATTGTTTTATTGCAATGAACGGAAATTTTTATTTTAGAAGGTGGGGAGTCACAAAATGTTTCAACAGATTGGGGGAAAACATATTGATAAAAATTGTCATATATTGTAAACGATTTTGTTTTATTTTGTTTCGCATCACATGTGCTATTTGATAACTTGCCTCTAAGCACGGTCATTTTTTTTTTCAATATACAGTTGAGCCCGCTTAATGGAATAGCCATTTTGCCAAGAACGAATCTTCTAATAAGCGGGATATTCCATTATCCGGGATCAAAATAATGCATTATACTGGTTTGGTACATTAAAAATGTATTGTATTAAGCGGGATATTCTTTTAACCGATATTCTAATAAGCAGGCTCGACTGTATATTACTGTGTAGCTTCAAAATTTTTATATTTACTTTTGAAGATCTTATTGAACCTCTTTCATAGTATTAGCTATCTAAAATCCTAACATGAAATATTTTTATAAGAAATAAGTTATTGTTGTAATAATCCCTTAAAAATTTTTGAACTTAAACGCAAAAACAAGCTAAGTAGCTTGTTCTAACACTACCTCAGATTTTAAGATATTATTTAGTTGTATTTTCCAAACAAAAAATATTAATCCCCGCTGCAAATTAAACTCAGTTTCAAATAACTTGGAATCGGATTCGATTGGCATAAAGTACTATGGACAATAGTACAACTGCATTCCATCTTATTGTTTTCATAAACATGAAAACAATATTTCATTTTTTTTAGAAACATTTGTACTTCTAAAAAAATCAATAACGAAAACCGCCTTTATTGTTTATACAATTACGCTTCCTTTTTTTGCCTTCCATTTGTTTTTCTCTTTTTAATAAGACTCGGCTTTGTAATGCAAATGTCAAGAGAATATAAAAAAACACGGAATTATTTTTTTCATTCGTACACAACAATGAATTGAAATCGGAAAAATGGAGGAAAACCAAATTTCCTTTCACATATCCCTTGAATGCGCACTCATGTTTTAAAGTAGTGCCTATAAAAATATGCAATTAGGGTGAGTTCTGGTAAGTGCGTCCACGGGGTAAGTGCGTCCACTGGGAATTATATGAACACTGTTCTGAAATGGCTTCTGCAACACATCGACTATGTTAGATAACTGTCTAATGATAATTTCAATAGATAGGATTCAGGTCTGGATTCAATAGACGAAACACAATCAGAGACAACTTAAATGTCTTCAAAAAAACTCTAAAGTAAAGATTGAGAAGGTTTTGTTTCAGTTTCTCTTGTAGTCATACCAAGCAATTGAAGTCAAGAAATGCAAGTTGTTTCTTTTGAGTAATAGCTACTAATAACATACATGGGGTATTTTGATCAAATACTCTAAGTAAAATTTGTTTATATGACGGTACGCACTTTCCCTTTCTTTAAAGTAAGGTGGGGGTAAGTGCGTACCATTTTGATGGGGCAAGTGCGTACCACTATCATGAGGCATATGCGTACTATTATTCGGAGCAAGTGCGTACCATTATGATGAGGCAAGTTTGTACCATTACGTGGAAAATCCGACTCTCGTAATTCACCTTTAATTTTGCTTATAACTCTTTTATTAGCCGATTATAAATCCGACGTCATTTCCATCAAGTGTTTATATTTACATTGAATGCGGCATAAGATTTCAATTTTATTCAATATCTCTGAAATATATTGGCTTTTAAGTATCAGTTAGTACATTTTTCGTTGAAAATAGCGATCATAAGCTATACTTAATTTAAAACAGAATCACAAATTAAGCAATGAAATTAAGTGAAACACTTAATGAGGAACCAACTGATTCAAAAAACGAAGGTGAAATAATGAATAAATTATATTTAAGAAAATTAAGAACACCTTGTAAAAAACTATTTCAATGTACAAGAAAAAAAAGTACAAGTATCATATCATGATCAATTTTTTTTTTTTTTTTCTCTTTATTTTGTGTTTTCTCTTACTTCTGCTGATTCTAATAAGAAAAATATTAAAACCGTATTTATTAAAAAAAAAAAAAAACGAATTGTTCACTCAGGTCACCTAACGATCTACCATACAAATATAATTAAAGAAAATCACAGGGATACGCACTTACAACAATGCTACTGGACGCACATATCTCATTTTACATTTAAGAAGGGGTAAGTGCGAACCCTGGCTTAAACGCAGACTGTTTAATGTATTCAACCAAAATAAACTATGTATACTATAAGTGGTTATTACTAAATAAAAACAACTTACATTTGCTCACTTGGTCTTATTAAAAGGACAAAGGAAGAATCACAGACACAACTCTCTCAAACTTCAAATCACAGTTGTTCGTAAGACACGTGGGATATCACTGATTGCGTTTCATCCATGCAAGTAAGTGCTGATCTCTAGTATTACGAATTATTCCAAGGCAACTACCTAACATATTTAATATGTGCCAGAAGTTTTTTCCTGTTCATATTCACATAATTTAAGGTGGACGCACTTACCCCGCTAGGTAGGGAAAGTGCGTACCTTAGAATAGGTGTCATAAACTAGGTCACAAAACCTACGCTTATGGTTTATTTGACACATTATACACTAGGTGGCCAAAAGTATCCGGACACTTTCAAAAATTCACATTTTTACATATAGCTCGAAAAATAAGTGATCCATTGTTCTTTAACTTTAGTCATACAAAATATAGGCTTCACCGAACATTTCCAAGTTGAAATTAAATTACCCTTGCATTTGGGGGACGACAAGAAGGGGGGTTGAAAGTAAAACCGCTTTTTGACCATAACTCTTCGAAAATAGCTCGGAATAAGCTGTCAATTTCAGTAATTAATTAGCATACTATGTATAATTACTGTACAAATTTTTATGAACTTACCACTCTTACTTCCGAAGATATGAAACATTTTTTAAAAAATGGCAATTTTATTTGAAGGGTTTTTGCTCATAACACGCAGAGTTTTTGATCAAACCTTATCAAAACTTCAGGAAAAATGACAAAATACAAGAGAAAGAACATACTAAAACGGTAAATAAAAATATTAAAAATCTGATGAGATATGAACGTTAAAAGGAAATATTTTTTCACGGCGCATGCGCGAACGACAGAAATTTGTAACTACAAAAATATTGTACTCTGATTTATACTTCATCTTATAAAAAAAGTTTCAGTTGAATATCATGAAAATTGAAAAAGATATCAGCGATCTAGTGAGCTGTATTTCATTCATTCGCAGACAATACATAAAAAGTGAGGGTCTGTCCACAAAGAGCTATTTTTAAATTAAAGGTTATTGCGTCATCGTTCAAAACCAACGTTTCAGGGGGTGTCCGGATGCTTTTGGCCACCTACGTATAAGGTCTTTTTGGCCGAATAGGCGAAATGTGACTTCTATGCCGAATATAAATTTTCAAACTGTATACAATTTAACATTGAAGAAAATGCTCAATTGTCACCACACTATTTGTGGAGAACCCCTTGCCATTTATGTATTGTCTGCGAATGAATGAATTACAGCTCACTCGATCGCTGATATCTTTTTCAATTTTTACGATATTCAACTGGAACTTTTTTTATAAGATGCAGTATAAACCAGGCTACAATATTTTTGTAGTTATAAATTTCTGTCGTTCGCGCATGCGCCGTGAAAAATTATTTCCTTTTAACGTTCATATCTCATCGGATTTTTAATATTTTTATTTACCGTTTTAGTATGTTCTTTCTATTGTATTTTGTCATTTTTCCTGAAGTTTTGATAAGGTTTGATCAAAAACTCTGCGTGTTATGAGCAAAAACCCTTCAAATAAAATTGCCATTTTTTAAAAAATGTTTCATATTTTCGGAAGTAAGAGTGGTACGTTCATAAAAATTTGTACAGTAATTATACATAGTATGCTTATTAATTACTGAAATTGACAGCTTATTCCGAGCTATTTTCGAAGAGTTATGGTCAAAAAGTGGTTTTACTTTCAACCCCCCTTCTTGTCATCCCCCAAATGCAAGGGTAATTTAATTTCAACTTGGAAATGTTTGGTGAAGCCTATATTTTGTATGACTAAAGTTAAAGAACAATTGATCACTTATTTTTCGAGCTATATGTAAAAATGTGAATTTTCGAAAGTGTCCGGATACTTTTGGCCACCTAGTGTATGCTTGAACATCTTAGTAAAGGATCTGGAAAGAAAACTAAAAAAAAAAAAGTGAGTGTACAAGATTTTTCAACGGAGCAGCATCCTTGAGAACATGAACTTTGAAAAAAAGGGTACGCACTTATCAGAACTCACCCTACTTAAGATGATACAGTTAGTTCAAAATTATGTTCAGGTTACGCAGTTAATCTTCTTATTTGTTTATTTACTTAGTTTTTTTTTTTGTTTGTTTTTTGAAAACGAAAAGAAAACATTTTTGCTTGAAGCACCTTTTTTTTTTGTCAAATATCCTTTAAAGTTTCTCAAATTTATGTTTCATACCTGAACTATTCCTAAATGCCATTCGGTAAATGCAGCTACAATATTTAATGCAATTGCCAGTCTGACCAGTAAATAAACACGAAAACACAATATATATTTCTTTTTAATTTGTAATATCCTTAATAACTGCATTTGCCGCAAGAGATTAATCTTTGTTATTGATATGTGCAATTATTAGAAAACAACTAAATCAGTTCAACTGATCATGTTTAATAAAAGAGAGGGGGCGAAAAAAGTTGGAGCAAGCCTGTAAATCAGATCATATGACCAATGCACAAACGCTACTGGGCAATTATTCCAAGTGACTCACGTTACCATTTGACGTGATTTTACAAAATTAAATGCTGTATACATTAAAGAAATACCATGACTGATTTAAAAAAAGCTCTTGACAAAGCATGGATGTCAGCATTTTAAATTTTAACAGAAATAGATGGTATTTAAACCTTAATTTAACATTGTGACTCACGTTACAAAAAAAATAGGAACTCAAGTTTTTTGGATAACTAAAAACCTAGGATTTCTGCTCTTTCAGAATAATAAAATTGAAAATCTGCTTTTCATGGAACAAAACATGTTTTTAAGTTATGATATATACGAAAATAAAGTTCATTCTGCTGTCACTAATTAAGTTAATCAATATTTTGAGTGTGACTCACGCTATTTTTCCATTTCAGTCTTTTACTTAACTTATTTTGAAAATTTTGTTGAAACTTGACTAAAATTTATTTGAAGGTAATGTTTAATTTCTTGTTTTATTTAGTTGATCAGTTATGAATACAGTAAAACCTCTTCGAGCGGTCACCTCTACAAAGCAGCCACCCCACTAACGGTCAATTTTTCGCGACACGTATTTTTGTCCCAAAGACATAGTATTAAAATTCCCCCTTGCAGCTGCCATCCAACCCCTCTGAACGGCCGCAGAATGGGTTTATTCATTCAATTTTTCTGAAAAATGTGTTCGCTTCCTGTTTTTAATATTCGCTCATAATCAGTTTAGGGGAGGGATTGGGATGATTTTGGAATTAAAAGTTCATTCACACGTGTTCATTTATTGGTCAGTGAAATGAAATGAAAATAATTGTTTCCGAGAAGAGTAGAAACTTGAACCACAAATTGTACTTATATCCTTTCTTCACAAAATGTAATAAACCATGAAATACATTTCTGTTTCCCCTTTAGAAAAGTAACAAGATTCATTTTAAATGGAAAATATGTGTTATAATTGCGTATATTAGGTATTACAGAAATTATTTCGTAATTGTAATAAAAACCCTTCAAAACGATAACCCCCTCGGAGCGGCCAAAATTTCACGGAACGAAGAGGTGGCCGCTTAGAGAGGTTTTACTGTACATTTCTAGTTAAAAATTAATAATTATATGGTTATTAAAGCTGCTAAAAATTATAAAGTATTTTTGGGAAAAAATCAAAATTATTCTTCAGGAAAAGTGGTACAGTTGTAACATACTATTTTGAACTAATAGGTATTGAAAAGTAGTTTATGAAACAGATTATTTATAGAACAAAATCTTTTTTTTTTTTTTTTTTAATGCTACTTGCGGTATTTTCTCTTTGGCTGCGCTGTAATGATTTCAAATTCTTAATTGATACATCTGAAAACTTTTACGGGATACTATACACTATAATATTTAATCTGATACCGATCATAACATTTAATATTGCATAATGGGTATAAAATTTGTTGGCTGCTGTCAGAAGCCTCTTCAAAGCAGCACCCTCTTCAAAGTATTTACTTTTCTCTTCTACGACTGATAAATAATAAAATATTTAACATCTGAAAAAAGAGTAAAATAGTTGTTGTGACTGCTTTTAAAAATTTCTTATTTTTCAGAATTATAACTCATTTTTTTCCTCCTTCAAGCTAATCTGTTTAAATTGTTCCTATCATAAAAATCTTGAATTTCATTTATATTTGCTTGGGATAGAATTTTTTTTTTTTTAGGATGAGTTCTCTGGACACTAAAATCTTCTTTTCAAATCTATTACATTTACCTCCTTAGCGTATTTACCTATTTGTATACTTGTTGAAGTGATTTTTAAGAAGTTTGAATTTAGTCAAAATTTCCCATGAAAGTTTCCCATATTTTTTTTCAACTTATATTAACTTGCTAGAGACAACATCTTTAGCTTTTCAACTTTCTTCGATAAATGATCTTTCAACTGGAGAACCATGTTTCTGCTGATATGCCCTGCACTTTCCTTCTTCCTTCAATTTTTCTCAGCCCATTTAAGTCATTCTGCAGACACTTGTGATATATTTTAAAAATTCCTTTACTGAAACGAAATAAGTTTCAAAGATACTGAAGAGAAACATGTGCATGCATAAACATACTATAAAGAATAACACATGTATTAGAAAGCTGAGGGCCAAAACAGGGACCCTTGTAAAAATTAAAAGGTTTTTAGCAGTAAACAAAACAAAATTATGCTATTTAATTAATTTAAGCAATATTATTAATTGTTTATAGGTGTGTATGGGTGCTAACCTCCCTTTTATATAACATTAATTACCCCTAAAATAACATGAGAATACATTAAGTACCATTAAGAGGTTAATGTTATCTTGTGTTGGCTGTAACGCATTTCAAGCGTGACTCACGTTACAAAATAAGTGCGCTGATTTTCTTAATAAAAACGCAAAGAAAAATACAAATTGAAGAATTAATCCTTTTTTGTATTATACATGAGTAGGAGAAACAGTAAAACAAATTTAATTTATCAGCTATAAAATTTAGAAATGTTAAAAAAAGTTTTCGTGACTCACGTTACATGGGATTTAGTTTTTTAAAATCAACTTTAAAAATTATTTTAAGAATAAATTTCAAAATATACTATTAAAAATTGCTTTCTTATAGAATAAATCTGTCAGGAAAAAAGCAATTAATTTGTGGAAACAGGCAAAACCAATAAAATATGCTCGTTTAAAATTGCTTCTAACAGAGAGAGACTTTCACGAGATTGTGAGCTCATTTCACAAGTTCTCTTGCGAAAAGAAAATGATTCATTTGGGGTTTCCAGACTGTAACTTGTAAACTTCAATCAATGTAGAGAATGTACAAAAAAATTAAGACAATGTTTCAATATTTTTTTTAACACCTAATTCCCTTGTTGCGTGGAATTGCCCTGCTGAGTTTTTGTCATTTCTGGTTTAGAATTTTAAAAAAGTGAAACACTATTACAAATTCTCAAAAAAGAATAATAACAACTTGTTTTTACAAAAAGAAAACGAACTTTAATTTAATCTAATCAGACTACCTTTATTTTAATATATATATTTTTTTATTCGGTGTTTATTTTCTAAAAAAGTAATAATAACGTATAAACGATCAGACTTTAGTCAAATAAAGAAATACATTTTCATACAAAAGAGAAAAATAAAGCTCCGCACATGACTATTCTTAAACATTATATGCGCATATTAATAAAAAAGAAAAGGAAAGAAAGAAGGTATGAAAAAAAGAACTAACTTCTGCAATTGAAAAAACTAAGCTTGATACATCAGTCATGAAAAATATTAAAATGGAAACAAACGATGAAAGATGTTTAAAAAAGAAAAATAATTTAATAAAGCGATAAGATATTTTCAAAAATGTATAATTTAAAGTTTAAAACATTTATTATTAAAAAAAAATACAACTCTTAATAGCTATGTCTTGGATTTATTATTAAATATCTTAAGTATTTATTTGCACAGCTCAAATTTACGAAACAAGTGATATAAATACTTAATTTATAGAAAGTAATGTTCAGCGTATTTAAGAAAATTTTGTCACTTGCGTGTTTCGACCAAACATACTTTTTGACAAAGCACATTCTTCTATTCACGTGCACGTAAAGTAAGATAATTAACTATAAATTTATATTTATGTTTGAAGGCGACATTACATATTTATAATCATGGATTTTGTGCTGTTAGAAAAATAAATCAGCATGTTTAGTGGTTTTGCATATTTTAAACACAGGTATTCTCTATGAGTTAAATTAATCATAGGTTTAGGAGGCATAAATAAGGATAATGAACAGTGTTAGCTGAGACTTTCCTGCATCTGAACATGTTTTATAAGAACTCGTTGTTTCTGGCATATTTTGTATTCATGATTATGGAACAAGAACTTTGTACTTTTTCTGGTTTACTTATATTTATTATTTTCTTGTTATAACACTTTTTATACGTGTACGTTTGTAACTGACGTACGCTTTGCCAACTTAAGCTATGATTTTAAACCTCAATTCTGATATATGCTTAACGAGTACTATAAATCATTATAGCAGGCAATATATGTAATTATTTGATTCTCTTTGAGGTGAAAAATTGTTTTAGCCTAAAAAATATTTCTCTGAATTAGACGCAATAGTTTAGTATTCATTGTACTTAAAAAAGAATTTAAAAGTGCAATTAGATTTGCGACATAAAAAAAAAACGACTCGCTTTACCACGAGCTAAATAAATCCATCGTTTCAAAAGGGAATTCTTGTAAAGGGACATTTGATGATGTTTCATTGTTTTTGCAGAAAACATATCAAACATTGCTGTTCCAACCCTATATTTACATTAACAATGCTGTACATATTTCCTCAAATCAATTTTTGTCACTTTCTGCACAATACAGCTATGAACCTTTCTATATGCAAAGTAATGACATAACACGCAAAAATTACATATTTATTCCAGTTAGTTCCTGCGTAAAGGGTGCCCCAAAACGCGAGAATTTTTTAGCAAATTAATAAACCAGTTATATACAGTAAAAATGCATATAGCAAATCCAGGAATTACACCGCATTTTTTCAGCTCTGTAAAAAACTAATGATGCACCTAAAATAAAATAAATCATGTGGTGCTATTTGATGGTGATTGAACAGCATACGTCATGTGATTAATACACTGTAAAAAATGAATGTTGTTTTTACAGTATAATACAGCAAATTTTATAGTAATAAACTGTAAAAAATGCTAATTTTATAGTAATAAACTGTAAAAAATGCTAATTTTACAGTAATATTATTTTTACAGTAATATTATTCAGCAGTTTATTACCGTGTATTTTACAGTTTTAAACTGGAACTTCTGCTGCCAGTATTATACTGTTGTTTTTGCAGCATAATACAGCTAACTTTAACAGTAATGAACTGTAAAATTGCTAACTTCACAGTAAGAAACTGTAAAATTGCTAGTTCTACAGTTTATTACAGTGCATTTTACAGTTTTAAATTGGAACCTCGGTTGCCAGTATTATACAGTAAAAACATAATTTCATTTTGAAGTGTAATAATATTAATAATGTTTCTTAAGAATTATTCTATAATCCTTACACAGTGCCGTATCACTCGCATGTTTAGTCTAAGACGCCACATTTCTGCAAGATATATGCCGCATGTGGCACACTAACGGGTCAAGCAATAAATACCTGAAGAAGTATTTACTAAGTAAAAACGTAATATACATGATGATCTATTGTGAGACTCTTATTTCATTGGAAATTAAATTTCTTATTTTACTTTGTAACAATTTTGGAAGCATCTTTCAAATGATTTATTCTCACTCCTATTAGCAATACCGGATACGACTATTGTTGGTTTCTTTGTTATTACCATGCAATCCCTTAGCTGAGTGTTGAAATGATATATTTTATTCTTAGTTAATCTTAAGTTCTTAGTAGTTGATGATAATTCTTGCTGCTAGTCTCAGGTTCCGCAAGCCGCAAATTGGTTTAATGTAGACTCATCAGCAATTTCTTTCAAGTATTTCCTGTTATCTTGTATTGCAATTTGGGAACCATTTACATCAAATGAGCTAAAATCAAGGAAAACTATTTTTTAAATAAAGAGAAATATTTTTTAATAAAATTCTTCAAGTTAATAATATGAACCCTCTATATTTCTAAAATAACTTCCTCTTTAAAATCTTATAATTTACGAAAAAAAAATCCAACAATTCTGCACCTCAGAGCCAGGCTAGCGCACGTCCAAAAAATGACATTTTTCAGGTTATTACTGCATTCTATGTAGAATCCTGTTCTGCATTGAGCCACATCAAAGTAATTACATTTGAAACAATCTTTAGAATTATTTACCAATGTCACAGGAGAGTCAATCCCAAACTAAGTATGCCCTAGGCAAACTTTTTTTAGCTGTCTTGCAAAGTAGCGATAGTGTGACTTACTGGCTTAAAGGTACATAATTAGGGTTTAGCAATTTGTAAAAATAACCCCCTACTCAAAATTAACTGCCATTAGATTTCTTTTTTTTGTGTTTTGAATTTAGAGGTCTACCGGCAGTTAGAAAGTAGAAAAACTGTTTTAATAGTTTTGCACATATTTCTAAGAAAGCAAAAGAATGTAGAAACATTTTTTAAAGCTTTTATCACTAGTTTTGTTTTATAAGAAAATATAACTTAAACTTCATATTTTAAGTCATAAAACATTTTTTCGAATTATTCCAATAAATCTCCCAAGAAAAAAATGTTTTTCTCCACGGCTTCAAAATGGCCGGAATTTTGTATCGCTTGTCGCAATTCATCCAAAAGAAAGGAAAGGTTCGAAAGTTGAAAATTGAAATTCTGTTCATCTTTACGACAAATAACCATATAGTAAAATAATGTCATAAGACAAGGCTTGTTGTAGTTGCTGTTTCTTTTTTTTAATTAAAATTAAGGCGTTTTAAATTGAAGCAATTTCTAAGCGTTTTTTTTTTTTTAATTTTTTTTATTTATTTTTTCTTTTTAATGCGACAACGATGTTAAGAAACTATCGAAACCAAAACAACTACACAAAGCTTCAACGAAAAACGATTCTCCGAGCTTTAGTTTTTGCGCACTACGTCCTCGTGATTATCTTTTCAAAAACAATTGTTCCTCCAAGAACAAATATAATCAGCTCTAAGAGCAAAAGCGAGCGCGTATTCTTTTTCAAAAATCTGATTTCAAATTGATAATGCTTACCTCAGGATAATTGATTTCAGCAGCTTTGAAATAATATGTCAGCGAAGATGTTTTCTTTCGATTATGGCTTCAATTTTTTTGAATGACGCTTTATGGGAAAAGGTTAGAACTCAGCAAGAAATGAAATTTGAAAAAAAGATAAATGTGTGCACATTTTGCGTGCTTAAATAATATTTCTCCTTTGAGGCAATATAGTTACTTCGTTCTTAGAAAAGTAATATCAAATGCAATTTTTGAGTTTTTGTTTTTCCTGGATATGAGATTTACTAAGAAGTCAAATTCCAAATATGTTTTTATAAGGAGAAAAATTATTTTTCAGAAAAACTAGTTTTGAATACATGTTTGAATGATGTATGGTTTTGAAGTGATGCAGAATTGTATACAAATGACCATTGCATCTTTTCAAGGTAAGTTATTTTTTAAAATCTTCAAATATTCTTAATGAAAGTTCGAAATACATTTCGTAAAAGCATTTAGCCCGCCACCTTGTCTAGTGGCCAGAGATGTCTAACTGCGAAGGGGGATTTTCCAAGTTCGAATCCCGGCTCGGGCATGGATGAACTTTCTCTCACCTGTCATTGTATTTTTATGATGTGAATGTGTTATTGTACGGTGAATGATCACCTACGCTATAAACGGATCCTTATAACATGTGTGTACTTAGGATGTTGGACTTCGCACCAAATTACGGTAGAGTTAGAAAAGTGAAGCTGCAATTTAAAGCCTATCTGGCACAAGATGACAGCAAAAGTTTTAATGGAAACATAGAGCTATTTTTATCTTTTTTTGGAGAAGAGCTGTAAGATTTTTCTAAGTGTTAATTGTTACCGTACATCGGCATTAAAATTTTTTAGTAGCTTGCACCATTTTTCCCCAAAATATTAAGTATTTTCAGAAGATAAGTTTTTTAAAAATCTTTATAAAATATGTTAAAAAAACCAAAAGCAATAATTTTTAACAATGATGAAAAATGTATTTTTGATTAGGACTTCTCACATTGTACCATTTTGTATCAAAGTATTTTCAACTGACCAACCATATTTACATATAAGGAGCATGTTTTTTGGGACTGATTAAGTAAAGAATAAGTAATTCTTTTAATAATGACCAACTAAAATATTTTTTTGATATGATGTTAAATTTCTAATCAAAAAACGTGACATGAATGTTAATCAAAAGTTCGGAAAAAAGTCTATCAATGAAGCATACAAACCGAGCTCATAATATTTACAAAGCAAAATGTGCTTTAAGAAATAACATACTTCTTCGCATAAAAAGTTTTTAGAAATCTTCAGAAAAAGATTTAAAAAATGTAAATATAATATGCATGATTAATTATTTAACATAAGATAAACTGCTCTGTAGTTACATAGTATTTTTATAATGCAAAAATAGTTCCTGTAAAAAATAAAACAAAAGTTTACATTTTTACCTATTCCGGATTTAATTTACGAATATCTTCGTAACAAATAGAGAGTTTTGAAATTTATACGAAATAAAAAAGCGATTCAAACTCGTTTACAATTGATACAAATGATTGTAGAAATAAATATTTTATTTTAGTTTCTCCTCCTTTTATTTTGTTGCATTTAAAAAATAAATCCATTTGTATCTAGCAGAGAAAAAATTATCTTCAATTATTTATTGTTTCTGCACATGCATGAAGAGCGCGAGAGAGAGAATATGACTTTAAAATATTCTTACTTGGAGTTTCTTTAACTTTTTAAATTCCAAAATGTTACATACTGCTCATGTTTGCTGAAATTCAGTTATATACTTTCATTTACTCCGTTAGTAAATATACGCATGTGTTAATACAAAACTGATTTTCATGCTGCGAAGCCTTTTGAGCTTTGGTTTTTTTATTTACAAGTCATTAATCATTAAAAATGCAACATATTTTCCTAAAATATTTAACATGTATTAGTTCGAGTGTAATAAAAATGTAGTATTACGTCGATATTCTACATACAGACTACGGTAGAAGAAGGTAAACTCTTACTCTTTATAAGCATTAAATGTATTTATGTATATGTTTTTTTCACAAAAACAGGTTTTTTGATTTTTATTTTCACCGCAATTAAAGGATTGTTTTTAACGAAATTTTCTAATTTCCAAGTTTTCAAGAATGTTCAATTCATTTCAAAAGTGATTTTATTATAGTGTAACAAAATATTCAGTGTTTTTTGTTTAATCAAGTTACATACTCGTTTAAAACACACACACGTACAAAAGTAAACTTATTAACAATAATTAACAAAAAAAAAACTAAAGGGCACATAATAGAATGATTTCAAAATACCAACATAATTTTAAGCCTTTATTTTCCTTATAGTTGTTTTCATGTAACACATTTTTAACAAAGCTAATTATTGTTAAAAGTTTCAAACCTTCATGACTATACTATACTTCTCTTACTAATCTAGTCAAAAACAATGCAGTAATATCTAAATTTTGAATAATGTGAAATAGGACAGTATTAAAATAATAAGTAATGACTCATCTTTATTCTGAACAAATTTTGATGTTTGGTGTTAAAGGCAGTGACTCATCTTACTTTGATTAATCACATTGTTTAATTGTAATTTGTAACGAAGCTATGAAAAATAACGTATTATTGAAAAAAATATATGTTCATGTTTTTTTTTTTTTTATCTTGCTAAATTAGTTTAAACTTAGCGTCAACCGAGATATATCTTAATAAATCTGACAAAGAGATATATCTTAATGAACTGACAAAAAATAAATGTGACGAAAGAAAGTAAATTTAAATACTAGCGAGGACATAGTGCTTCAAGAAATGAAACGAACGTAAACAAACTAAAATATTATACTTGATAAATCTGCTTAAACTATGGAGTCTTAACAAATGAAATTTTCTTTTATAAGAACAAGAACAAAGTACTTATTCCTCTTTCCATCCCAACAATGAAATACAACTGTTATAAAAACAGCTTTTTGAAGCCCTCAATTACGAATACCCCCCCCCCCCTTTTGCACAAAACCTTTAAGAAACTTCCTATGTTTTTAGTTACCGTAAAATGGAGTGTATAGGAACAGCGGGGTGATTCGGAACAATCCTGATCATACAAAGAAACTCTTCATAAATATACCTTTGGGTATTTTTGGCAGTTTATTTTTTTAGAAAGGTAATATAATAAGAAGTAGGAAAAAAATAATTTTGTCATTCTGGCAACACTATTAGCTTCTGTACAAGGGTGCAAACAGGACGCTAAAAAACATCAAGTTTTTATCGTCTGCAAAACTTTGCATGTAAATACAGACCCCTTTATATTTCAAATTTAAGAATAGTATGTTTTAATTATGCATATATCTGAGCAACAAAGTACCACATTAGAAGTGACAACATATTTTAATTTTGTCATTGCGGACTTGCGGGGTGAATCGGAACACTTTGTTCTGTTGTTCCAATTCAAACTTATTTAAAGGAAACTGTTTGAAAAATCAAGATTCTAACCCCAATTCTTCAAGTCAAGACAAGGACAAGGATTTATTATTGCTTATCCCTTCTCGTGAGCAACTAGATCTTAGAATAGCAGAAAGTTGCAGATTTAAAAATATTTTTTCTCCAGTAGACCTCTTTTTACTTAAAATACATGGGAGAGAGTCATACAGATTTTATGTAGCAAAAGTCCAGCACACAGAGAGTTATGAATAAGTGGGAAAATCTTACAGGACGATCTCCGAAACCCAGGGATTTCAAGAAACTAAAAAAAGGGTTCCCAGAAGAGTCCCCCAAGAAAGTTCATCCCAGAAGATGTTATAAAAAAACTTAAGCCAAGCCACATCTGCTTGTTTTAGGGACAAGTACATATTTGTGGATTACATGAGTGACTTCAATTTGCGTTAAATCTTTGTATTTCAATTCAAAAGCATTTCCTAAAATTAGTTTTAATTTTTCATAAGTTCAAAATTATTTTGAATTTCGACAAATCATAAACGTCTACTTGTGTAGAAAATAAACTTTTATTTGACAGTAACTATCTGTTTTTATTCTCCCCATCAATACTACTCATATTTGTGCTACCTATTACGGGTTAAATTTAAAAAAAATAAAAAAAAATTACATGTGTTCCGATTGACCCCTATCAGCGGGATGATTCGGAATATCTCTAAATTCCTATATGTATCAATAATAACTGGTCAAACTGTTTTGTCTTTGTTTAAAATATCAAAAGCAAGGCAAGACCGAAGCTTTTACCTACCTAAAAAGTCAAATTAAAAAAAAAATTGAACTACTTTTTTTTTTACAATCAAAGCTGAAAAGTGTTCCGATTCACCCTATTTTATGGTATTACTAAATTGAATTGTACGGCATTTTGGTGGTAGTGTATGATATTTGATGGTAGGGCCGATCCCCCTATCACTCCTCCCTTGTATTTCGTCCCTGACATTAGGTGAGCAGAAATAAGGTGTTGAGTGCTTTTCAGAGTACGTCACGTGGTATATCAATTGGCACTGCAATCGCTTCTTTTTCTTGGTTCTATTTTACTGTAAAAGTTTTCTGTTTGTAAACACTACACATAATATTTACTACAAAAGTTACCTGAATTTTTATTATTGTAGGTCGCATCAAATTCCATTCAATTTGATTGTAAAAGGGTTACACTGAAAAAACTGAAATAGTCAAAATTGAGTACATTTGAAATTTCAAAATTTCGTGAGTACTTTTGTTTCAAAAATCAAAACTTCTGTTTCAAATATGAGTCAAAATTTTTTCAAATCTGAAATTTCATGAGTTCAAATCTGAGCAAAATTTCTTTCCATGCGTTAAATAGACTTAATTTTAGCGGGGTAGTGGAAATAATTCGTATTATATTTCATCTGTTGCTTTTTCGAACGAAATACTAACTTTTGATAATAAGGTATTTGATAAACTGTTGCGAACTACTTCTTAATCCGATTCGCTTTCATTCGTCCGCGCTAGAGTCTTATAGTCCGCGCTGCGGAAGTATACAATTGTATTTATTCAAAATGGCCGCCGACTCGCGAACCAATTTAAAGAAGCAGGATTTCCTGAAGAATTTTCAAGTAAGTTCACGGAATTTTTAAAGAACTAAAATTATATTTCCCGTTTTTGGTGCATAAACCTTCTTATTTGTGCATTGCTTTAAAAAAATAAGTTTTCTGGATTGAGTACATCATGCTTTCAATATTAAATGAAACCCTTGAAAGTTTCAAATATTAATCGAATGTTTGCAAAATTACTTTTGGCCAGTTAAAAGTTGTTAAACTATGGCGCGAAATTTTAATTATTCATACTACTTAATCTGTTGCAGTTCGGAAAGGATTGCTCCTTCCAGTAATATTTTATTAGATAAAATAGTTGTGAACACTTTTAGGTGCGAAAGAGGAAACGTGTAGTAAGTCGCTAAGGCGGAGCGCGCAGGAAAACATTGTTGATGTTTTTCCGCCCAAACGTTCTTGCATGATGGACGCGACAAAATGGAACTTCGAGGTGCTTATTCCAAATTTTGAAGGTAAGTTCATTCTTATTGAAACTTTGTTTTGTTCTCATTATTGTCACACTTGCTTCTTCCTTTTAAACCTATGCGTAGCAACCGGTGTATTATGCGTGTGTGTATAATTGTGATATGAGCCAATATTTAGAAAAGTGCAAATTTGAAGTTGGAGTTTTCTGAAAAAAAAATTTTTTTGCAGAAAAAAACTAATATTGAATTTTAAGTCTAAATTGGGTCTAAATGCAAGAAAATAAAAGGGGGGAGGTCAAGGAAGTTATTTACCCCCTCCTTAGATTACTCACTTTTAAGAAGTTACAGATCTGATGAATGTCACAGATCTGATGTTAATATGAGCTACATATTTGAGTTTATGCTTTCAGTTTTCGTTAACATCTCTAAATATGATATCATTTCCTTGCATTTTTAACATAGAAATTAAGATAAATATATTAAAATATATGTATTAGGCTAAAAAAAAACAAATTTCATTATGAAAAAGCATTTCTTGGAAATAAAAATGAGCGATAAGGTTTTTAGATAAAATAAATTATGAGATTACCAAATCCAAGCTAATAAAACATTTGTTTTGTTTTAAAACAACACACAACTTCAACTTTTTCAACACACAACTCTGCTGCTTGCTTTTCTTTAATTAGTTGCAGGAAATTTAATTTCTTGATCAGAAATTCAAATTTAGCATGCTAGTTATTATCTAGTTATTTAGCAAAGTTATGAGAAATTGAAGCACCAAAAAAAAATAAATAAATAAAATAAAATAAAATAAATAAATAAATAAATAAATTAAAATAATAATAATTAATTAACTTAATTTCTGCAGTGTCAATTTTTACTTATTTTACTAACTTCTATTGTTAGGTCATACAAACCACAAATGAAGCAATTGTACTAAAACTCATTGCTTTTCATTTTTTAAGAACAAAAATATTCAATATATATGGCTAAAGTATGATTTTTGCTTTTTATAATTCTGAAACGTGTGAGTTAGTTCTGTAACATATTTGCTGTTTTTCAATGTTACCGCTCTGACTGTTACCG
>JAXGGA010016645.1:0-26222 GCA_038373865.1 Uloborus plumipes | reverse complement strand
TAACGCAGCTCTTATTCGGATTGCAGCCCATACTTGGTCTATTTTTCTACAGTTCTACCTCTTTTATTTACACCTTTCTTCCATCTATCTCCTGTCGCTGCAAACACAAAGTCTAACTCACTGTAAATATATTTTCAAATACTAGTGGGTATTCAGAAATACTTATGTATTATTTTGTTGGGGGATAAGAGGATGGGGTTAGATTTATATTCAGATTATGATAACATGAATGTTAGCAATGCTTATTGGGTAACCTGATATGTTTGTAAAATTAGGATTAGTTGAGGCCAAGAGCAATAATAAGCTTTAAAATATACATGTGTTATGCAATACACCGCCAGCTCATTTATTCCAACCATGTACTCCAGTTTCGTGCTTATTATGCACTCATCAGCATAGTATAGGAATTAAACAAGCTGGAGGCCAAAATCTTCTTAATGCCTCCAGCTCGTTCAATTCCTATATCATGCTGATGAGTGCATAATAAGCACGAAACTGCTGTCCATGGTTGGAATAAACGAGCTGGCTGTGTATTGCACGTTTCTGCCTTAGCACTTGCTTAGGGGCGGTTACTTACTGCTTTATACATGTGTTAGTATTTTTTTTCACGTTAAAACCTTTGAATCCACTAAAAAGTATCAACTAAAAAAATAAGTAAAACTCCTTTAATACCATTTACTTCCCATTTGAAGTTTCAAAAATGCTCTTTGATAACTACGAGCCTCAAGGCGTTTGACATCTGTAGGAATAGATCAAATAGATATATATATGTTTTTTTCTGTAAAAATTCTCAAAATCCTGGACGAAAATTGAGTTTCCGATGCCTCGAGGGAGTGTTCTGATAAATGAAAGAGAGGCTGCTTTCTAAGTTGATCTTAACAAAAAAAAAAAAAAAAAAAGATTGTTAGAACTGTGAAGTATACTTTATCTTTAAAATGAGATAACGGTGAAACATCTATCATTCACCAATAAAATTGAGCTGGAGAAAATATTTAATTTTAAAATGATAAGCCAAGTAATTGTTACACTTATGAATCCAAAAAGCTATCGATACTTTTGCAACGTAATCTGTTATAAAAGTTAACTCCAGAAAAAAATGTATTGTAGAGCAAATAAGTTCTTTTTTCCTAAACAAAAAGTCAACATGTATTAAAATAGCTTATTTGTAACACACTCTACGAAAATTTAATATTAATTGGAATTTATTAATACAAATAAACAAATGAATTTTCAGAAACTACTTATATAACTGCGAAAAAACTGTTTTTGAGCAGAACAAGGAATTCTCATTTGACAAAATCACGTAGATTTCTACAGGTATCCTTCTGCTTATCAGACACCAAATCAAAAAAGAAATAAAACCTTACATAGGCTCGAAACAACTTATTAGTAATGTTTTCGGAATAAATGCGCTTATTTAAAATGACACGCACGTACAAAATGACTAAAAAATATTACTTTTTAGAAATGCATTTACGTTGGAGTAATGTTTTCTATTATGAGCGAAGCTTCAGTAATTTTAATAAATAACGCTATTTATTTGAGAAAATTTAAGGGGGAGGGGATTGTAGAGTTTCAATTTTAAATGAGAAAAGATTAATATTCTTTTCGCGTTCTTTAACACAGTAAAATATAAAAAATCAATGATATGTAAAGTAAACCTGATGTTTCGCTCCGTATTACATCTCAAAACGATCATGAAATGGTCCTACGTCGGTGTTTTACGATGCGAAATATCACAGACACGCCATTTCAATTGCTATTTTCTTGTGGAATTCTGATTTGTTCACGCATAACTGGGTAATAAGTCGATGCGGACAAATCGTGGAAAATATTTATTGGGGTCGAAATGTCGGAAACGTTGACCGTTATGAATCAGCAGTTATCATTACGGGAACAAAATCATTCGTGCGTTCCCTTACCGTTACTAACTTTGGAAACTTGTTCCGGACGCAAATTATTCCATGTTAGATGTACGAAATATGGCAAAAGATGAACCAATTCAAGCTGTAAAGGCACGTTAGGTATTGTTGTTTTTGAAGTTTGTATTAGTCTGTGATGTACGCAATCTTTGAAAAATTTTTGTATCATATGTCGGAAAACGAAGAGTAGTATTTTGTTATAAACTTTATTTATTAAAATAGCCGCTAGTTACAACATTTAACAAGTTTAATAATAATAATAAATGTAATAATAATATTT
The DNA here is from genome assembly GCA_038373865.1 of Uloborus plumipes. NCBI lineage: Eukaryota > Metazoa > Arthropoda > Arachnida > Araneae > Uloboridae > Uloborus > Uloborus plumipes. The sequence continues at coordinate 24,020 of JAXGGA010016645.1, read as the reverse complement.
TATAATGAAAATTTTAATTATTTATAATAATTAGTACCGAAAAAATATCTGTATGTTAAAAAAAAAAAAAAAACATATACATAGTATGGGAATGTGGGACAAAGTAAAATAGTTAAGTTTACTTACCTTTTTCAAAACGAACCAATGGGAATTTCGTTCTGAAAATTATTGTACATAAAGAAGGAATAATGTAATACATTCTTCGTTGAAATATTATTATTATAATTCGTTATTATATTATTTTCACCCCAAAGAATCATGGACAACGTGAAAAACAAAATATTTTTGTTATGAAAATTTTTCTGTTTGACGATTAACAATAATTCTAATCAAATGATTGAAAAAATAAACAATAACAATAGTTATTAATGAAAAATAAGCGAGTAAGTTAATTAAAAAATAAATGAATTAATTTAGAGCAAGAATCTCAGAAACTGTTATTTGGACATCTTTCCTTTGAAAACGTATTTTTTAATGACGTTTTACCGTGAAGATGTCACTGTTGTTCTGCTGACGTAGTATCTTCCGGTTCCCGCTTCTTAAGAGCAAGAATCTGAGAAACTGTCACGCCTAGCCTTATGATGTGATTCATGACCTCTCATTTTTTTCCGAAAATTTACCAAATGTCTATTATCTTATTGAAAGACCAAACCCAGAATATTTTATTCAAAAGTTGAGTTGTTTAGTTTTTATGGATCCCTAAAGTTGAAGGTGCGGCATAAAAAATTAAGCGGATTTTCAAGACATGGAAATTGCTGTGAGCCAAAACTCTCACCAGGAACTGTTGAACTCCAATTTTCTTTTTGTATATGGAATCAGAAGGTTCAAACTTTACAAAATGAATGTTAAATTTGAGGTAAGTTGTTGCCGTAAGGTCAGTGAAGGCCTTCAAAACAAGGCATTTTTGACGTTTTTTTTAGCGTTTTTGATGTCCAAACACAGCTTGTACATTTCAGTTGCCACGGAAAAGTAGTGTCGTTTGAAATACTAGTGTAAGCACTTTAAAATACTGTATAAATAACCGAGGAAAGTTCAACGTGCTTTTAGTTGCGTAAGCCCAAAATATGAAAAATGTCATATTTTACCGATATTCAAACGGTCATAACTTCTTCTGCCAACATATTGAAATATTTGTTTCGCCAATGTCATAATCTATTCTTTGTCTTTAAAAAACAATTGAGTCCTTTGAGGCGAAATGCTTAAATTTTTTTTACAAAAAATGCACAGGAAAAAATACATTTTTTGTAAAAAAAAATAACTCATGATTTTCAGATTATAATATTGTAATATATTCCGCTAGGGTGTTGTATAATCGTCCTCTTTATTGCAAGTTGACTTTTTTTGCCGGTTTATCATAACTCGTTGCATTTTTTTTAATCATATGTTTTGCATCTGTCGTGAACCCAGGTACTTCCGTCAATTTATCGTAGTAGTACAATTCATCGTGTTGGAGAGTAAATGGTTTCAAATCAAAAATTAAGTCTTTGGCAGAGTTAGAAATAAGTTATATATTAAAGAGTTAATTTTAAAAACGCCAAATACTATAAAACTGTCACTCACTAAAATTCAGCGCACTTTTTTTTTCACACTTATATTCGAACACATAAGTTCGAATAATTCGAACATATTTCGAAGACTGAGTTAAAATCTCTTAAAGAACATTACTGTGCGAAGACTGAACATTGTGTATAATTTTACTCTTCCAAATCGTTTTGAGTTAATAAGCAACAGTTTTGACTCAGGGTTTGATGGGATAAATCATGCGGTATTATCAAAAGAAAACTGAGGAAAAATTATTTTCTCACGGTTTCAAATTGCATGCTTTGTTTAAAGAAATATGACGTTATTTGTCTTGGTTATAATATCGATTTTGGCGCATTTACAATACATACAATTTAGTTAAAAGATCAGGAATTACACGTAATTTAAACTGGCAGACCCTGTCCCAGAAGCCTCAAAGATTTATTACCCACTTTATCTCAAAGTTGCATTATATGTAAAAGAATTTGCATAAATTAGGTTTTATATATTACATAACTTAAAGCAAAAAGATAGTGTTTTTTCATCTATGATTCTATATTTCTAAAGTTTGTTTAAATATTTCGTACATTACATCCCCCCCCCACTTTTTTTTAATGGTGACGATTTACTGAATGCAAAAAAATGAGGATACACTATTAGTCGTTTTTGGCTTTTAAAGATTTTTTACATTCAATTTTATCATTTTAGCACACCAGTTTACTCAATTATTATATTTATCTATTTGTTCAACAAGTCACACATAGTTTTTTTACAATATTTTCATGTTTTGTTATGTGGTAAAATAGTTACTCTTGTTATCAAATGCCGTTGATTATTTCCATTAGTTCATTTCAATACACAGTGTAATTTAATTAACTCTCAATATAATGTAGAATTTATGTTAGTGATCAATCGTACTGTTGGACAAACCGTAAAATGTCCAATGCTGTCAGATTCCTTCTGCTTCATTCTTTTCTTTTTTTCAGTTTCCACATGATGCAATACTTGAACAATGTCCTTATCAAACACCAACCTTTTAGCGTGCTCTTGTTTTTCCCGTTAAAACAGTGATTTACTCTACTTCCAAAAAGTCACAAATATTTTACCATAAGTTTTCTGCAAAAACACGCCTGTCCTGATAATATTTTGTTGGTGTTTCTGAATAATAAGCTATCATAAAGCTGGGAAAAACCACGCATATTAGCATTGAGGATTTTCTTTTTATGCGCGGGGGGGGGGGATATATTATTTAATTCGGTGGGATACTCCCTGTATTTCTTAGCTACAGCTCGTTTGTAAGCTTTATACACTTTTTTTTATGTTGGAGCAAAATTATTTGAATATTTGTCTGAAATGGGTTACTTTAAATAGAAAGCAAATGTTTGTAAACGTGTTTTCGATATTCACCTTTTTTTCTGCATCTAAAATAAAAATGCAATATACTTTCATAAAGTGAATGCACAAGAAAATCTATACGAAAATTCATATCAATTCGTTTTTGACAGTTATTGCACATGAAAAGTGTTCTTGCTCAAATAAGCATACTGCAATTTCCTTTCCGTAGTTTACTGCATCCATTTCATATGCTTTCCTTTCAATGAAATATTTTAGCCCCAAAGGAATGGTAGGAAATGAAGATGATTTATATGCTTTGCAAAGGAGAAGTTATGAAACCTGATGTATTGTAATCCCGAAGAAATGCTAGTGTTAAATCATGTCTTTGATCATTTTTACTATATGGAAATTCTTATCTGTTGAATTCATTTTCAGGAAAGCTTGGTACTAAAAAAAATTAATGGTTTTTTATTCATGCATTCCATTCATTCGTTTGATAATTATTATGTTCTGAATTTGACATCGTTTTTCTATCCAAGCACAAACTAGGGTTGTTCCAAAATCAAATATTATAAACTAACATAAACTTTAACACAAAAACATTTGGGAGAGTCAAGCCTCGTTGGACCTAGGTGCAGAGTCGACCTATCCCAAAAAATTTAATAATTTAATGTTTCATTTTAATTTACAGCCGAAAAACAGCACCTATAATCCCACGAATCAAGCTAATGCCCATGAAAAGTAGCATTGAAAAATGTGTGTACAAAAAAGTAAGAAATATTTTTTTAGAACTGAGAATTTAAGAAAAATCAAGTTTTTCAAAATGTAGACATTTATTTTTTGTTTTCCTTTTCGTCATAGCAATGCACGGTTGGTTAATTCTGAAAAAAAAATGACAATCGCATAAAAATACTTTTACAAAAATGGAATCATTTGTACTATTGTTTGTTGTTACTGTCACAGTTTAAACATCTCTTTTGAATTCTGTTTAACTGAAAATTTACTCGTTTGGGTTTAGAAAACAACATTTTATGCCATTTTGGAAAAAATAACAATACTTTGTTATTCTGAAAAGTGTGTTATTTTAATCAATCAAGTATTTAAAATATGGAAAAGTATTAGAAATGTATCCGGTTGATGTTCTCAAAAAAGACAGTGAATTACAGTAATTTACTGGGCAAGAAACCTTGCCTTAATCCGTTGCGGTGCATAATAGTACTCAAAAATTAAAAAAATGCAACCTGTATTTATTAGCAGATTTTTAGTTAGAAGCTCATTAGTTCACTGAGAGGAATTTTTTCAATCGTAGAAGGAAAGTTCAAATCAGAATATAAAGAAAAATGAAAAGAACTTAATGTGACTTTTCCATGATTTGAATTAAAAAAGTTATAAATATTACTACAAATCGATGAAACCAAGTTTACCTTGCAGACTGCAGACAATTTTTGGAGTTTTTTATCTCCGTCATAGACTGTTGAAAGAATTTACTGTAAAAAAATGAAGTCCCATCGTTTTGTTTCTCACGTTAACATATGAAATATTTTTTCATTCGTTATTTTTTCATTCACAGTAATTAATAGAGAGTACAGTTTAATGAAGTAACTGCTCGGCATGGACTAATAGTGCAAAATAAATATCTTGAGGTATCCCTTAGTGCTACGTGCAAATGTGAACGAAAAATTTAGAAGCACAACAGTAAGGAGTTAAGCAAAAAATAAATAAAAATAAAATATATTTAACACTCAATGATAGAGTTGGGACAGCTCGATTTTTTGAAACTCAAATGTAAGGAGCACATCATTTGTCTTAACTGAAATCCAATTCCACAAAACTTCAATTACTCAGGAACGTATAGTCATGTAAGCATTTTGTTTTTATCTGCTTACTCAGGATTACATTTCTTTTTCTTCTACTTCTACAGAAAACAAGAGAAAGGTAAAGTGGCGATTAATGGCTTCAATTTTTCTCATCTATAAATTATTACTACATTCAATATACATTTCTTTTCCTTTTTGATTCACGTTTTCAATTGCGTTTTTTTTTTTCAACTCATAACCTCAACTAAATTATTTCTGACGATTTGTATTTGGTCATACTTGCGGCTTCTAAAAATCCAAACTATTTCAATAACGGTACTCTTCTTTAATGATCAGTGCAAGAACGAAGAAATTGTTAGGAAATATCAACGTTTCAGGCTTTTAATGAAAATGCTTACATAGTCTGTGTGGAAAAAAAAAGGGGAATGATATTCACACGAAAAAGAATATTTCAAGATACAAAAACACTAATGGATATTTCGGCATGCAACATCTATAAAAAGCAATTTTTTTTGGGGGGGGGGGTTGAGGGGTTACCTTAATATAGAGTAAAAATAAATGTTTATGTCTTTAGATCTTGCATGAGCTTTTTTAAGGTAAAATAAGAAGATGCAATTTTTTAACTTACTACATTAAAATTTCACATGCACTACAATTCACTAAGTATGTAGTTTCAAATTTTACCTAGTGATGTCTCTCGGAATTATTGCAAAATATTTAACTGTTTTTGAAAAAAATATTTATCATAAACTTGGAAAATATTCAAACGGGAAAAAAATCAAAATTGAGTTTTTAAACGAAAAAGTATTTAATAGATACTGTCATTGCAATACAGGAAGAAAAATGTGACCATGATCTTGCTTACAAAAATTTAGGAACTTAAAGTGATTAACGTTTTTTAACGTGTGCTACTGGAGTTCTACGGTTGTATGGTTTTCACACAGAATTATTTATAAGATGAAGGTACTTATTAATTACAACTTTGAAAAGTATGCTGTAGTATGACCCAACTAAAAAAAAGAAAAAAAAACTTCCATGAAGCATGGGCTTTGACATTTATTAAAAGTTATGCAGTCTGCAAGACATTTGCCTGATGAACTTGTAAAAAAAAATAATAAAAAAAATCAGGGATTGAAGGAAATTTCCGCATTAAAAGCCCTGTGAACTTGTTAGTGCCAACATCAGTAGACGATAATAAATATATTAAGTAGTTTATTTAAAGAAAAATACTCAAGAAAAACATCAGCTATAAAAAAAAAAAAAAAAAAAAAAAAAAAAAAAAAAAACACTTTCATAGCTATAGATATTACCAATGTTTAAATTCTTAAGATTACTATATCACAAGCAAAAAATTGTCATTTAATCTTCAAAATATGTATTTAAGAAAGTCAGATATGGTTCTATCAGAAACATTTTTAATAGTTTTAATTATGCCAAAAATGCAGCATAAAACTATCTTCAAAGTTTATAACACACATAGATAATTTTTTTCGACATTGCATAGTAATTTTAATTCTAAAGCATTGTCAGTATGAACATCCTGAAAACACTGAAATGTTCTTAGCTGGTGAAACACGAAGTACTCTTTCTGTTGGGTACAGGGTTAATAATGCAATACAATACAATTTCCTTACCTGAGGAAAAACTGCTGAATACCTATTTATTGCAAAAACAAAAATGTAAAACAGAACTACAATAAGACGGAAAACTGCAATCTGCAAACAAAAACTAAAAAAGTCAATGTTTTTCATGATGCAAGTTTGTACAATGTCCCTTAGAGCTAAAATATCTAAGTATGTGCAAATAATTTTACATGTATGAAAAGAGTATCAAAAAGAAGTCTTTGAATAGTATCGGAGCAAAGTCGGAACATATTTTATCAGAACACTTTTAAATTTGACCTTTTCTTATTTTATTCTTCAATTTATGAAGCCATGAGTGAGTTAAAGATATAAACATTGACTAATTGCCTTTCTCAAATTGAGTATGCTAGCACACAACATTGTTTTGCTATCAGATATCTGAAATCTGAACTATCCACTTTTCGGCCCAACATGCAAGAGTTAAAATTGATAAATTTTAGTGCAAAACAAAATAATTTTAGAAAGCTCTATTTGTAACAAAGTTATCATGAGTTAGATAAAAGGCAAATAAAAACAGCTGCACAAACGGCACTTTATGAAAATTGGAGTATTTCCAAGCATAAATATTGGGTGTATATTTCTACTATATTAAACCCAATATAATTATATACTTATTAATCATTAGATTTTAAATCAGGCAAGGCGCGTCACATGACTAACATATAGTTTTTTTAAATTGCAATAGTTAAACAAAATATATACATAAAAATTGACTTCGTCATTCGTGCTTTTCAGATATGGCCTTTTAAAAGTACAAAATTTGGCCATTTTGGAAAAAAAATAATCAGCAAAGCCCTCGATCTAATGACGGTTTAAAAAGTCTTTAACTTTTCCTAACATTTTTTCTTTTAATATATACGGTTTGGTTCAACATTGAGATATCATTTCCAAAAAAAAAAAAAAAAACAATTTTCTTTATTGATTAGAAAGGACAAAAAACACTTTTGAGGTGAAAAGACTGCATTTTTACTACTTTTATATTTTGTTTCTTGCTTACTTTGTTTTTACTGAACAACGATGACAGTTTTATCCCCTTTATAAGAAATTCATAATAAATTTTATTGTAATCTATAGATACATGTAGACTTAGAAATCACAATTTTAATTTTTCAGAAACTACGATATTTGACGCATGACTTCTCAAAATCACTATTTCAAAGAATCTAAAAATGACTCATTGTCGTAACGTGAATTTAAAAAAAATCATAAAGTGATTTTATTTAAAGTACGCATATCGTACACTGTTTGGACTCTATTGGACTATTTCGGACTATGTTATTCCAACACGTTCTGGTTTAACTGCTAAATAAAAAGATCTTGGAAAATTAATTGGTAACGAATTATTTTAAACAATGAAGACAATGTAGTAGAAAAAATATCAACGTAAATTAGGCACAAATAAGCAGAGATACTCCAGACACGTGTTTCGGCGTTACAAGGACACCTTTATCAATGCAAAAAAAAAATGTTGAGCTTATGGATGCACAGATATCCGACCTTTTGTCGGATGAAGTAAGAAGGTGTTACATTGCCCTTTAAAATGAAACAAAAACTGTCTTGTTATCTTACGGCATTAAAGAGACATAAGCTTTTGAACTTCGAGAAAACATGAAAAATATCCCTTTTCACTCCCCAAAAACGGCCTGTGGAATAGGTAGTAAAAATTTTAAAATGTAAGGAGCAAGAAGGTATTACATTGAACGTTAAAACGAAACAAAAACTGACTTGTTATTCCAAGGCATTAAAGAGATATAAGCCTTCTAAGTAGGATGATTATTATGAAAAAAAACCTTAAACTAGAGAAAAAAATAAAAAATGACCCTTTTCACTCCCCAAAAATAGCCTGTGGAACACTTAGTAAAAATGTGCAAATGCATGGAGGAAGAAGGTGTTACATTGCACTTTAAAACGAAATAAAAACTATCTTGTTATTCCCAGGCATCAAAGAGATAAGGCCGTCTGACATTTCGAAAATTCATGCAAGATTTTTTTGGCATAAGTTAAAGCAATTATGAACATAAATAAAGTCTTTTCATGAAAGAACTCTAAAAATATGTATCATCAAATAGATAATTCAAAATATATCGTAAAATGGTTGTAATTTATTTGCAATGTTGACACACAGGAAAAAGTTGTACTTAAAACCAGTGATCCGAATGTCCACACATCAATTAAAATCGGTTTTAAAATTTAATTGCGTGTGGCTAAGAAGTTTCTAGTTTTACATTTACATTTGAATGAAATTACAATGTTTTTTACAAAAATCCGAAATTTCTACATCCTTTTCGAAACAGCTACAACTAAAAAGGATTTTCGATAATTGATTATTTGTTACAGTTTATCTTCATAATATTTAGTTGTACATTCATTACAAATTAGAAGAAAACCCTGATAACAGAAACACTAAAAAACGTTTTAAGTACAAATTTTTCAGATGTTTATACGTCACAAATAAATTAGACATTTTACGATATATTTTGAATTATATATTTAATGATACATGTTTTTACTCTTGCAGTTCTTGCATAAAAAGTCTTTATGTTCATAATTGCTTTAACTTATGCAAAGTAAAAAAAATGCATACATTTTCAATTTTCAGAACATCTCTCTGATGCCTGGGAACAAGACTGTTTTTGTTTATTTTTAAAAACCAAGGTAATATCTTCTTGCTCCATGCATTTGCAAATTCTTACTACCTGTTTCACAAGCCGTTTTTGGGGAGTGAAAACGGATATTTTCATTTTTTCTCATAGTTTAAAAGCTTATATCTCTTTAATTCCTTGGAATAACAAGACAGTTTTTGTTTCATTTTAAATTGCAATGCAACACCTTCTTACTCCATGCATTTGTACTGGGTAAATTTTTACTAATTATTACTGGTATCATCTTATTTTTTTCTGTGCTTCTAGTATCTATAACTGGGTGCAAGATAAAAAAAATAGAACCCTACTGTCAATCCTTTATATACTTTTTCATGCTTAAAACGGCGCTTTTTGAACCGCGAATTGAATTGGGAAAATTTATATTTAGGCTTAACTTAAACCGTTTCTTTGTATGCACAAATCAAAGTTCATTCGTTTAGCTTTTAAAATAAGTCAAGTCTGATCTTTCTACCATTTTAACTAAATTTACCAGAGCTCTTAGAAAAAAGATCAAAAATGCCTAATTTTACTCATCGGCGGAGCAAAAAAAGGCTTTATCTGGAGAATAAAATGTTTTCGAGAAAAAAATAAAACAGTTTGGAGGTACAGAATATTGGTGCATATTATCTACCAAATATGATCAAAATCAAAAATGGTGCGGCACAAAAATTTCTGAAAATTTGTTGATTTTATGTGGAATGATCCTATTATAAAGCTTGTTCTCAGATATAACAAATGCTTTAATCGTCAAGCTGATTATGTAGAGAATTGTAGAGTATTGTACCTTACTTTTGGTAATAAAATATTTTTTGTATTTGAATCCGTTTATTTTTTATAGCCAAACGGAGGTTGAAAAAAAACAACCCTCTTATAATAAGCAATTAAATAGTCAATTTTTATCTATTTGTGAATAGCATTTCTCCTCATTTTTCCTTGTCTATAGAACGTCTACGAGTACAGTGATACTAAATTATCTGTTTACCGTTTTTAATAGTGTTCCCTGTAGTGAAATTTCGTAGATATGGCCAGTAGAGAGGAAGGGGTCAGCGATGCATTTGTGCTGAAATAAAACGAAAGAAAAACATTTTGTCCTTTAGATGCCTACTTTTACCGCTGTGAAACAAGCTAAAAATAATTTTACATATTTTATTTCTGCATAAAAGCAACGGCGTTACATTTTTACTGACTCACCCTTCTTTCCCGTAATTTCTTTTTAAGAATAAATTATAATCTTATTCGTGTTTTTAATATAGATGGTTTTTTAGCTGTGGTTTCACTCTTAAAAATAATATCTTCGAAATACCTTTTGTCAAACTTTACACTTGAAGCGGGATAACATTGGGTAAAAAATGTCGAGATCCGTATCCGTGGATATAGACACGAATGATCCGTATCCCCGGATCTGAGTTATTAACGATACTGCACTAACTAGTAAGAACCACTTATAGACAGTCTAAACCCAACCATAACAACAATACGCTGCGTGTCGATCTCAGTGCACTCTTATCCATACAGATATATATTTTTTTAATTATTATGCTTATGTATCTACATTTCTCGTAGACCAAAATACGTGCATTCAATAGTATATTCAGTAACTTAAACTCACGGCCAAAATAATTCGTTCTGATGTAAGGCGCTCAAGACGCTTTTCAGAAAGCAAAACATCTATACTTATCTACATTTTTAGCAATTCAAATATTACCAAATCTTGAAAATTCAGCCTGCATAGCTGTTGCGTAATACTAATAAAAGATCTGCAATCCATTATATTTTTAAAAAAAAGTAATGCATTTTCATTAAAATATGTTATTTTCTTAACATATATGACCCTAGTGTATGATTTAGTATAAGCAAATTATGCGCCGCTCAGAATAAATTCGATTTTAAAGAAATGATCAAACATCATCAGAATACTGTACCAATAGCAGTTTCATTGCTTAATTCATTTTTTGTAGTACTTTTTTTTAAGAAACCACATTTTATCCATTTCTGCGCGACCAAATTTCAAACCATTATGTTATCTTTATCTGTCTCATAAATTGCCTTTTTTTTAGTTCATATAAATCATTCCAATTTCATATTTGTAGAAAAATAGGATCTGCAGGTTAAAATTAAAAAAAAAAATCTAAGAAGACAAAAACAAGTCATCAATAGAGGAAAATCTACAAGATTATTTGCAATAAATTGCTTTTATTGCCAATAACTGTCAAGAAAACGCAAACTGTTTGCTTCCATTTAAACTTATGTATTTAATGAAATATAAATATTACACAAAATAGGACTTTCTTAGCTTTAATAGCTTTTTTTTCTGAAAAACTCATACAATATTTAAATTTTGCATACGAAATAAATCATTTCGTTTATAATAACGTTTATGCTTGCCTATACATGTTAAAGAGAGATATGCTTGAGTAAAATCGAAAAAAATATTAGTTCAAAACTATGTTAAACTTTTGATCCACTAGAATATTTGTTTTAAAGATGATGTGCAATGCTATATAATAATCCTCAATAATCTTGCAGAATGCGAGCTTTAAAAATACAAAAGCTTATTTAAGTCGTTCACTATTGATGTTATGTAAAATTTAAAATATTCGCATTTCTTTGACCCATTCTTGTGTTTCATTATCAAAACGACATGGAAGCTAAAACGAATTCGGTGGTAAAGAGTAAAAAAGCATGTAAAACAGAAAGTGGGAGTAATAAGAAAGTTTTCTGTGGACTGGAGTCCTTCATATCAAGTATATAATAAGCTTAACTTTTAAACTAAATTTTTATTATAATAGAACAGAACTCGTGCATGTATTTAAAATGAAGAGTAAAAAATAAATTTTAATGTATTTCTATTTCTTCAGAATACTATAAATAACGCATGAAAAAATAATGCATAGCAAAAAATCGCAATGTCTTGATAATATTTAAGTCCTTGTACAGCAAGCAATATGGTGAATACGCTATTTGAAAAGAAATGTGTAATTATTTAATTTATTTATGAAATAAAAAAAATGCTTTGTTAAGAAGTTATACTTTATCCCATTCTTAAGAGTATTAGCATATATCTGGACTTATCCTTTTAATTTATAACACATTATAAAAACTTATATACCTACAACACAAAAAATACACATAAAGTTGAATTGATGAATGTAGTTTAAAGTGGAATGCAAGGTGAATTTTTCTTAGATCATATACTAACGAAAAACATTGTAGCTATAAGTATTTAATATTTCTATAATACAGTGCTATAACTTCACAGCACACACTGAAAACTAGTTTTGGCACACAACAGCGCCGTAGTTTTTTAACATTATTTTATATAAAAGACCATACTGATTTTAATTTTAACCAACTGTTTTGTCGACATCATATGGACTATATTAAATAACAATAAAAAAAATAACAAAAATAATTTTCACATGGAAAATACATTATTTACCTAAAAGAAACAAGGCTTTGTAAATGGTTTCATTTCGAAAACTTCCCCCAATCTTGGAGTAAGTTGACAGACATGTTGGGCAACATGCCATATGGAATATTAATTCACAGCGTTATTAAATCAATTCCAATTTATTAAAAATAAATACATTAATGAATAAATTACATTTTTACTGCTGTTTGTAAAAAAACTCTATGAAGAAATTATCCAAATGAAATGAAATGTGCAGGAAATGTCAATTATAGGAGGCTTTCGATATCACTCGAACTACTGGTTCACCCCCCCCCCCCTCCGTCTTATGTTCATTTTTCGATGTCTTATTACGTAGTTGCCTCCTGAAATCTGCAAATTCCGAGAATTATGGGCAATGTCTAAAATTTCCTGGCATTAAAGATAAACTCCAAAAGCGCAGGCGAATTGTTTTTACTAGGATTTCGGCCATGCTCGGTTGCGTAATAAATGATTATGTTATTAGAACCTTATAGCAAATGAAAAAATTCGTCAAAATAATAATAATAATAACCTTTCTGCAATACATGTGAATCTGTAGAGAGAACATATTACTAACTAAAAATTTTGTATTTCTTGAAGAAAATAGGAGTTTTTTTTTTTTTTTTTTTTTTCAATACACCCAAGTTAGTGTGTGTGCCAAACTAGTAGTACACATGCATGGCAACCACCGTCAACAAAGGAGAATTTATCATGCGTGCATTTCTTTCTTTCTTTCTTTTTTTTTTTTTTGAAAATCCGCAATGCACCTGGAGCACTGCGATGAAGCAAAACAATACTGCCTAAGAACGAAAAATTACTATTTGCTACACAATATACCACAAGTAAGGGTTTACTTTTACTTAACTTTCAATCAATTTTATTTACTTACTGTGGGTCAAGTTCTGTTCGAATATATAGAAAAGTTATTAATTTTCATGAATTAATTATATATCTTTTTAACTACTTGAATTTCTTTCGCTCTGAGTTTAATGTTTAGTCTCTTCCAATGCAATTAAGTTTCCTTTTCCTTTATCTTAACAGTTATCTCCATTTATAATATTTATTGGAGAGTATTAAACCAAAGAGATTACGAAGAAAATGATGAGAGGGTAATATAATGCAAATGAACCTACTTGAAAGGAACTTTAAAGTTTCACCCACATCAGATTTTAAAAGTTTTCTACAGAGATAAAGCGTGAATTTTAGCTCTTTTTCGGGATCGATTGTGCTATTGATCGAAATTGGAATTGAAAAGAATGAATGGAAAGTTGAAAAGGGCGATTAATAAAGACATAAACAGTAGCTTCTTGTAGCTGAGTTTAAAACCCTTAAACTTTTGTCAGCTTTGGAAAATGATTGGAACTTTTTATTAAAAGTAGTACGTTTGGTAATAAATTATTTAAGAGCAATATATTGCCGATGGGCCGTCTTGACTATAGTCCCGTATACCAAAATTAACGTACATCCACTGAGATTTTTGCCATCTTGAGTTTTTAGAACCATTACCTATCCTTGATAAAATCTGTTTTAAAATGAAACAATTTCTTATTGGGGTTTCTACTTCCATTTGGTTTATTTTCAAATTCATACTTAATTAAATTTCAAACTTTTAATAATAATATTCTTATTGGTAAAGTAACGATGCGTACAACAATAAATAATGATGACTGATGTCATAGATGATTGTTTTGAAAAGAGTAAGTTTTTTTTTACGTTGTAAAAGAATGTGTTTTATATTTGAATTCAGAATTTGCTCAATATGTAAACTGACAATTTTAGCTTGGATCTGATCAGAGCTTGAAGTGTATTAAAAATATAAAATCTATGCAATATGTGTTTTATGTATGGAGTGCGATGTGTTTTATTAGGAATAAAAGATTTTTAAATAAAGACACTTAGAATGACCACCACCTACATCAGTCTTAAATGCGCCATACTAATCAATATAATTCCCAATGTCATAAAATTTGAGAAATATTTCAAATAAATGTTCAATTTCAAACACATTGCCTAAAAAGTCATCCAGAACTAAACATTGTGCTTAGTTTATATATTAGTTCTCGGGGGCGCCTGCTTTATTATTTTGTTACCATTCGAGAACAATCTTATTTCTTTATCATATTTCATGATTTACACTTCATTTAAAAGCTTATCGTGCCGGCTATTGACGAAAAATACCCACTTTCTAAAATGTCTTTTCTTTCTATTTTTTTATTACACATTATTTCAATGAATAGCATACGAAAACTCAGATGCAGTAGCATAGCTGGATAAATTGTTGCGCTTGAAACACGGAGATCGTAGGTTTGATCCTTCTATGGGTTTCGTCACTTTCGATTGGCTTTTCTTCATCGGTTAATTTTACTCCAAATTTCCAGGAATATGCAATCTAAAATCATTGCTGTTAATCTAAAAACACAATTGTACTGTTGCATTAAAAGATGAAGTTTGTTTGGGTGCTATTTCTTAAATGTGCTTTTTGTTGTTGTTGTTGCGCTATTTATACTTCGTTGAACTAATATGTTGCAATTAAAAGTATCTTGCTCTATTAACAGTTTAAATAGAATACAAGTTTTCATTGTTAGTTTTATGGTACTTATTTAACTTTTTTTCATTGCTGAAGATGTGAAGCTTAATTTGTTATGCTCCAAGTTTTGAAGAAGATTCAAAGATATACTGACGAAAATAATGATTAACATTTTCTTTAAAAACATATTCAATACATTGTATCTTACATTATGAATAGTTAAAAGGAGTTCCCTTGTTATTTCTTTATTTATTTAAGAAATGCCTTAAAAAAGCAAAATCAAGTGTTTGCTATTTTGCAAAGCTTCTTTCTATGTGAGGTAACAACTGATGTGCATCGTCACATCAAGGGCAAGCATTGTTTTTCTTTTCTTTTTTTTTTGTGCCACAGTCATAAATCAAACTCGTTTTATAACAGCCAAACAACTGCAATTTAATCTTGGATTTAAATATTCGCAATGAAGTGCAAAAAAGACCATAATAGCATCTTATTAAGCGATCTATTTTTGTCTTCCAAAATAGTCCTTATTATTGTCCGGCATATTTTGTCTCCTTTCGTATATTGTACGAGGAAAAGGAGTGGAAAATGTTTTTGACGTTGATAGCAATTTCTAGGACAATGGGTCAGGTCTAAGATAAATATGAAGCATAAAAGTTAATCTCTTACTGTGCCAATTATGGTTCTAAGAGAATAAAAAAAGAGAATGAGGATATCTCAAAGCAATATTGCATGCATATATGTTACGAAGAAATATAATTGTCTAATTGATAACGAAAATGAGTAAGAAATTTAGTAGTTCTTTCTTCATAATAACTTCACTCATTCATAAAAAAGTAATACCGAACTAGACTTATCGAATGAAACCGAAACTTTACTTAACAGTGTTGTAAACTTAGTTCGTGTTTTATAAAGTACGAATACACTTCGTTAAATAAATAAAAGTTTAAGACAGAGGAAAAACTACTTTGCTTAAAATAAAAGTTATTTGCTTAAAACGATCAAGATCATTTTCTCAAAAACTTAGCTAATGTGATAAGGACGAAAAAATATTTTCTCATATAAGCTATTTTTAAATGCATGTATTAAAAAAAATATCCGCTTTCTACGCCATTTCATTCTAAAGTTGTCTAAAGAAGCTAAATTTGATTAATGATCGAAAGCAGGTCAGTTCGATTAAAATATGGTAATCGAGAAACAATGATTTTGTAGATAATCCGCTACTGTAGAAATTGATAATTTTTTCTGCCTAATTTAATTACAGTTTCGCCTTACTTAAGCTCATTATTGGGTTTAGGAGTTAAAAAGTATAGTTGCACAACTTTTTTATAAACATAGGTAGAAGACAACATAAAATTCAGGATAAAAAATTCTTGTTAAGGTATTATGTAATACAATGATAGACTACGCAGCAATATTAATGCATACATTTTGCATATTACAGTATAATTGATAGTCATAGTTTTAAAAACGTATGTTGCTAAAAAGGATGCAAGTAGTGTACTTATTAAACTGAAATAAAAATAAATCAATTTCAGTATTTGTTTGTAGTATTTTTTAAATATTAGGTATACTCTTAACTATACTGAATATTACTTCATTGAAGTACGCAACTAATAGTATATTACTAGAGTTTTTGATATCTGAAAGGAAAACTAACAATGTATTTTTTTTTTTTTTTTTTTTTTTTTTTTTTTTTTTTTTTTTACTGTAAAGGCACCAACTAAAGCTGCTCATTCACACTTAATTTCAGTCTGAACTTAGAGCCTACTTAAAGATGCAATTGTGTTTTTGCTTAGTTAGTTTCAAGATTTTTTAAATTTATCACTTGAAAATGAAGCAGATGCAATAAAACAGTAAATGCATTGACTCGGTGCTTGGCTTTTGATATTTTCTTCATGCAAATAGAAATCTGAAAAAAAAAGTTGTTTTTGAATCGCATGATGTATTATTGGTATATATATACCTATATATATATACACACACAGGGTGGCCCAGATCAATATAGCATGCAAGAATCACTTAGGAACATACGGTCGCGAAATGCTGATGCGCTACGTGCACACAAAGCCAGACACTGAAAGATACGAAACAGTTAACAAATACAGATATTTTTTTATAAATAATATTTTACACTACATTTTAGTGTCTAAGAAGGGCTGAAAGCATTTGCAACACATGCAACTGCAGTTGTAATTTATGCGTTTCAATGACAACGCTCTGATCGTCACAATAACGAATTTTCTGACAAGCTTTCATCCATCGATGCGTTATCATTGTTACGCGTGTATTAGAGCTACTCGTCACCACTTTAAATAACCTCTTCAAAAACCTCATTAAAAAAAGTGTTGTTTAAAAAAAATCATTTTTGTGTAGTAAATTTATGACCTGTTTTGCATCCATTAGTATCCCATGTAGTGTAATAGCATTGCTTACGACTATGTGTCCCTAAGTGAATCTCGCTTGCTATCGTGTTCTCTATACTACAATGCAACGTTTCTTGACAACAACATCGTGACGCCAGCGTGACGTTAGCCTATGAAAAACGAGCTAGATAAAACGTCACAGCCTACTTGGCGAATTAGAGGAGGTCGCTGACTGCTTGTGAGCTCTTATTGGCTCCGCACGTAGTGACGTTCAATGTCACTACGTGCGGAGAATCGTGCGGAGGGTCGTGCGGAGGTCACTAGACAGAAGTCTAGTATACCTCCATTCCAAGTTTGTAAACGATGTTCTGGGTCACCCTCTGAAAGCGTATTTTCAGGAATTTCTACCTCAATAAAAAAAATTACAAAATCAAAATGAAATGACTGCCACTTTGTGTGGTGTTAATTTTATATGATCTGTATGCAATTTCAACTTTTTCAAAAATTACATAGTAAATATTCATTCGAGTGGTAGAACTTCTGGACGTCAATATGTGGAGCTGAAATTTAGAAGCAATTTATTTAAAGCAGTGAAAAACCGTTTAATAAAGCAGTCAATATGATCCTCTAAAAACGTGTTTACTCTCCATCTTAATTCTTTTTTTTTTTTGTTAATCTTTCAGCATTAACTCTTAATTAATTACTCTTCATAATTTATTCAAAAATGTTTTACCAATTTGTTGGGGCTTACGCAAATGACCAGTATTACTTAAGATGTAATCCTAGCATAAGAGACTTATGAGGCAAGAAAAAATAATATGTTAGAAAAGAAAGTGCGTTTCTTTTAAATAAACTGTAAAGAAGATAACATGGTAAATTGTTTTTAGGTAAACCATTTAAATAAACTTACAAAAAAGCGAGTCCGAATAACAATGACTTATAATATTGGGTATTTAAGAAGCTAAAAAACACCATTATGGTTTTTTCCTTGAATTTCTAATATTACCATGCTTTAGAAAATTATTTTCTAACGAGTATTTTTTTAATTGATATTGGTTGTTTTATTTCATTATTTGTGCTCTGTAAGATATCTAAATTTTAGAAAGATGAAGGAGATTGCGACTCTTTTTCAGTTTTTAAAACTTTTTTAGAAGTATTTTCAGTAATCTATTTTTTTTTTCTGTCGTGGTTTGAGGCAATTGATTTTAACTTAATTTTTTAATAGCACCGGGTAAAAATACTACTGTATTTGACCCAAAAACTAATGTTACTCAATTCATATGTTTTCCGAGTATGTATTTGATAATTGTCAGTAAATTTTTTCCATGCTATATTTTTTATTAAACATTGATATATCATTTCACTGTCAAGATTTTTGTATTTTTATCAGTTTTAAAATGATTTGTAGTATGCACTATAATATTCTTGTGCATTTAGTTCCAAACAAAAGGCAACTACGTACACTTGCATCAAAAGTAAAAACGCGTGAAGTACTTCCTGAAGGAAAATATTGCAAATTATATTTTAAACTAGTGTTTCAAGGTTACAGTAACCCTTTTTTTTGTGCACTTAAAAAAAAAAAAAAAAAAAAAAGCTTCATAGTAGTTTCAAAGCAAGTTATGTGTGCAAGTATTTGTTCTTATGCTATCCTTAAACTACAGGATATTGCTCAGATTTCGGAGATTCACCCAACTTTGGCCATTACGTGCAACATTTTTCTGGAAAAAACGAACACTTTTATTTTATAAATTTTAAGTAATTAATTTATTCATTAATTAATTTTTTCATTCATTAATTAACTTCCGAATTAATTTTTTCATTAATGACGGACGGGATTAGCAATCTTGCATAACTCTGGCATTTTAGAAAGCATAGTTTACGGCTCGATTTAAAACGTAGTTATTTTCTTTTACCGACATTGAATTCTCCAATAAAATTAATGATAAATTCCTTCTCATAACTGTAATTTGAAATGAATTAAAATTAATAAAACGCGTTGCCTAACTTTCCCAGCTTCTGAAAAATAACATTTTAAGCTACTTATTTTTATTGTTACTAATACATGTGTCGATAGATTCAAAAAGCGTTCGTACTAGAAAATGTTGCCGTGCATTAATTATAGTATATTTTGTATTCTGAGCTAAACGAAGGACATCCCAATGTCAACGTAATAACTGTTTTGAAGATGTTTAATTAATTAAAACAAAGCAGAGAAACAAGGGAAATGATATGTAGTTGAATTAAACTAGCGATACAAATAGAATGATTGTACCATTGCAAAGGGATTATTATTTACCAATTAATGCGTAATACGAATTCAACTTTTGAGATTTACGTTTCCTAGAGTATTCACATTTGCGTAATTAAAAGCAGCAATGCTTTTAATTAGGCAAAAGACGGACATCAAATTTTTAGTATAACATCGATAATATATATTCTATGCAAATAAGTCTCTCAAAATAACAATGTATTCACTAAAACATATGAAATAATTTTATTTTAACGATGAAAAAACTTGACGATGAAGGAGTTTTAGTGTAATAGTGTAATTTGTCGAGACTTACAGCTTGCTTAGATTACCACACTCGCACACGTGGATTATTTGTCTAGCCTGTTTTTCCGTTACCACGCTACAAATTCTTGATTACTTTATCAAATTCTATGATTTGCCACTCATTTTAAAACTTATCGTGATTTCTATTGACGAACAAAAGACCCACTGCCACAAACTGTTTCTATGTAAAAAAAAAATATTACTTATTAATTCAATGAACAGCAACAGAAAACTAAGATACATTGGAATAACATTTCATAAACCGGCATCGTGTCTAATGCTTTGGGGGTAAGACGCCGTAGCTTTCCGCCACGTCTTACAGATGGGTATGATACTACTCGATCCGAACAAAGACCAAAAAAATAATTTAAAATAAACGTCAGAAAATGAGATTTGATAAAATATATTGCGTGCCACATTTGGCTACATAATTCGTTTTCTACAGTTGGACAGAGTAGGGGAGGACAGGGAGATAGCTTAAAAGGAAATGGTAACATTTAAAGAACAAATATAAAACAACGTTATTGCAATGCATGCGTAAGATTTTCCTTAATATATTTTATTTTCATGTATTGATTTTGAGTTAACAACTTTTTGTGTTGATTTTCTATACATCATCTTACATCAAAGGTATGGGTCACCTTACACAAAGATTGGGGTAAGACGTCGAAATGCAAACGTTTAAAATTATTAATTATCGGCGGTGGAAAATTATTTTTCAAAGCAAAACTTATTTTTTTTACCGATACCTAAAGTCCACATCTTGTAGCTAAACTGATTTGTTAAAAATAAAACCCTATGCACTATTTTATGTAAAATAAAGTTAAAAATTGCGGCGTCTTCCCCCAACCAACCCACGTCTAAAATCAGAACATGCTGAAAAAATTCGGAAATTACGTGCTAAATGCGTAATAAGCATGGATTTTTGTTCTAACGTTAAGTTAAAAGTAATTATTTGTGCAGAACGATTTTTGATATCAAAATCTAGACTACTTTCTGTGGTCCTTCTTTAGTTGAAACTACACAAAAGGAAGGATTCGCTTATTTCTCTAAGAGCTTTTGTCACAAACTACAAGCGAGAGCAAGAAAAGATTCTACCAGTTTATTGATTTTTTCCGATGTAATCAAATCAAGAAATAGCGTTATCCTATTATTTGAAACATAAAAATCAAGGACTTTTTGTACATTCTTTTCAAGTGGGGATGAGTCACTAAAAGAAAACGAATGAAGTGAAGTATATTGCTTTCTAAAAGGTTTCTCTTTTAAGCTATTTGAGGGAAATAACCTCCTATATTGCATGGAAACGATGGCTCACTCAGGATACTGGACTTTTCAGAGATATGAAACAAATTATAGAGAGCCTTTTTAGAACTGAAAAGTTCTTACAAATTTGCGTTTTTGCGTGTTTGTGCTCGTGTTCAAGAGTTATTTTAAAACAATTTCATGTAAAAGTTGGAAGAATGCTTCTTCATATGCCAAGTTAATTTAATTCTAATTTTTTAACATAAGTGAGTATTTATCCAGTCAAAAACATATAGGGGAATTGAGGGCAAAGTGAAAAGGTGAAATTATTACCTTGCTCATTGCGCCACTTATTTTTCAAGTATTTCAACCGTATAGTAACACGTGTAGTCTAATCTTATCCGGAAAAAATACTTTTCATGATAAAAGAATATAATAATAACATTTCCTTTAAAACCAATGCTCATATTGTAATATTTTATTGTAAGAAAAAATATTCTTGGTATTTTATTTACTAGCAATTTTAGATTTTTTTTTTTTTTCAATTTGTAAAAGTAAGTTATCTTAATTATTTCACTTGGCCCCACATTTTTGCTACTACAATTTACTCCTTAAACTTCGCTAGTCCATTTGCTAACGTGCCTAATTTGGTCTACTAAAATACAATGAAAAAAAATAAAAATCCCTTTATGCGAATTACCAATAATGCTGAACATGCCTAAAAATCAACTTTTAACTTTTAGATAGCAACGTTCGTGCTTACGAAAAGAAAAATATATTTATTTCACCACTTGTTACTCGTACCTTTTGTTTGGTTCTGTACGTTTGATAATAGCTCCTACTTGCTCTTATGTAATGAAAAACATACAAGGCTAGTTAAGTATTTGTTTTACTATTTTTGTTCAATATGTTATCGTATTTGACTGCATAACATTTTTTTTGTTCTAATGTTGCCGTATATTCTTTTAAATGCTCAGACGATGCCGAAAGTTAGCTCCGATAAGCTTTAAGAGAAAAAAGTAAAACCATTATTTTTCAAAAACAATATTAAAAAAATTATAATTACAAAATAGTCAGACTATTTTTCGATATGGTTACCACCCTTTATTTAGGCATTTAACGTAGCGTAACATGAGTTATTGAATACTGTTGTCGATGATATCCGTGATTACAACTATTGGATAACAATGGTTCTGACCTCGTCATCGTGCAGAAATTGCTAGCAAGAAAGGAGTGTTGGTACTTCTAAAGGTGAGTCATTGTTTTGAATCCTCGGATCTCTTACTTGGTGTGAATACATGCTGTAGAGATGGTGGGACAAAACCACGGTAAGGGAAGACTGCCTATACTTAACCTTAGTCATAAAAACGATCATAAAGCTCTGAATATCAGTGCATAAAGTATTACTAGTGAGTGCATCAATAATGTGCCAAGGGGGCCCAAAACCAAAAAAAGATAGCTTGTGAGTTCTGTAAAACAACTGTACAGTTTAATTATAATTTGTTTTGGTAATTTCTTTTCCTATCCAATTTAATAAACGCACTTTTAGGTTTGTGGCACTATATTCTTTATTTGGAATTTTAAACCTTTGTTAAAAATATTTATTAAAGACATAATTTCATATTTGGAGCAAATCAGGCCCGTCATTTAGGGGGGCGGGGGGGGGGGGGCAATTGCCCCCCCCCCCTGACTTTGAGAAATCAATGTATTTACATATAAGTGGGCCTGGCTTTTGATGTTTTCCGATGAAATTGCATCGAGTTTGGACCCTTTGACCCCCCCCCCTGGAAAAACTTGAAATGACGTCCCTGGAGCTAATTTATGTTTAACACAAGGACGAGTTGTTAATGGCAATATTATTGATTTTCCAGTGCATTTTCTGATAAGGTATTAAGAAACTGGTTACGCAAAACATTTAGGCACAATTTTGATTTGTTTTTAACAGAGCAAGTTAAATAATAAAAAAAATACTTATATTACATTTTATTCTTTCCAACATAATAGCGACTTAATATTTATCGCATTAGAGCGATTGATGTTATAACTATGTTATGGCTTATTGCTATCTTTGATAAAACTTCCACCAGCAAGTCCAGTAATTTTACTTTTTACTGAATAACTTAATTTTTTGATAAGAATTAAATTAAAAACAAAAACAAAACAGTGTGAAGTGTTCTTATACATAATGACAATAAATGCATATAAAATAGGATTTATAAATTATAATTCAAAGAAGAAGCAATGCAGCAAAAAATATTAAACTCTACGTAACACTAAATAAAACATTTTCAAAACACCAAGCTATTAAAGGTGCAGAAATTTCACGTTTATGCTATGTATTTGTTATTTAAAACAAATAATGAACTGAAGTTGCGCATGTTCATAGTAATTCTAACTCTAAACGCAATTAAGTGTTAACTTTAGAATAGGAAGACTATTGGTAAATGTTAAATGCAATCATATATAACAAAACGAAAAGCAAAATGTATTTCTTATACAAAAAATACATTTTCATTTAAACTAAAGCGGAAAAAATCCCTAGAATGCGTACTTCATCCATAAAACACTTTAGTCTCGCATATGTAGTCAGAATCTAGCTTTTAAGAATGATCTAGTACATCAAAAGCCATTCTGAACAATGGCTGCACAATAAAAAGAAAACCGTGGATTTGAATTCCGAAGCATAAATATTATTTTGAAAGTTAGAACAGGTCACTTCCTTTTTCAAAAAAATATTTTCATTGACTTATAATCACATCTGTATTTTTACTGCTCATCTTTCGTCACTTTATCATATATATATATATATTTTTTTTTTTTTTCAAAAGTGGAAAATGTCGTTTTAAAAGCTAAAAGTGCAAAATATATATTTCCTTTCTACAAAGAAATATGATGGTATCTTCGTCTTCTTTTGTTCCACTTTCTAGTACTTGAATAGTTTCGTGC
>JAXGGA010016644.1:0-26223 GCA_038373865.1 Uloborus plumipes | reverse complement strand
ATTTCCATTTATTCATTCTTTAATGTATTATTTAATGTGACAATTATTTTTAATATACTGCTATTATGTAACGCTATTATGTACTGCTATTATGTAACGCTGCTGTAAATGTAACGCTATTTTGCAAATAATTTTTCAATTCTCACTTGTGCTTAAATATTGTAATTATTTTTAAGCATTTTCGTTTGAAAACTGCTTTCATATGTTTTGCGTGCTGTGTATAAATCAACCTGTGTTAAGTAGTTATGACATGTTGTCATAGTAAAACTGATTATGAACCTGTCTCAATTTCCCGCTGCATTCCATGTTTTGTCTCACTGTGGCGTACTTGGAGCAGTAGAGCAACGTGAGAGCCTTTCGAAAATCAGTTGTTTAGGAGGATTGTATTGAGAAAAAATGAAAAAAATAATAAATAAATTAACAGCTAAAGAGTTCTATAATCATGCTCTGCAGTTAATATTTCTTTGAAACTAAAATTAAAGACATTATAGCAAACGAAATGAAAACTATCCCACTGTGTCTGCCCTCTTCTCCCATTTTTAATTAGAACACCCCCCATTCAATTTACATTTTTTTCCCCAATGAAATCATGAAATAAAGAAAGCTTCCATTGGTTTTTATATTATTCATTCTCATTATTACAATTACAACATACCTGAAGCTGGTAGCTGGTACACATATAAAGCAGTATATATAAACATTACAAAACATTTGAATGCAAAAAATGCATTAATGAGAAATGCATCATCTTATGTTTCCCTTGCCCAGTACAAAGTGTATTTTGCATATCAATAATTCCTATGATGGTAAAAAAAAGCATAATTACAAATCGCGGCTCTTAAAGTAATGCTGATTTTAATGTAAGTTGTATGAAATCCTGCCAAGAATGTGCTTCCTATTTAAAATCAGCACCAAATATAAACAAGCAAGTTTGAGCGTTAAATAAATAAATAAATAAATAAATAAATACGGGGGGGGGGATAGGACTTAGGTCAACATTGCGCTCTGTGCTCTAGCTTGGGTGATTTTGCATTTTGAATCAGGGCCCTGCTCCACATCAGCGGAAAGCGCGACCGAAACCGAAGGCAGAAACCGAAAATCGGGGTTTTCCATAGGAACACTATTTAATCCATTTTACGTTTCTGCTTTATTTTTCTGCTTTACGTCAATGTGGAGCAGTGCCCTTATTGTTCACTATAAAACGATAAAGCATATTTTGGTTTTGAAAGTTTCAAACTCCGACGTGCATATTTTGCTTAGGGTCAATTGAATGTTTTTTGAATGCTAATTTTACATAACTAGATCTTTTTTAACCTATTTTAGAAGTGTGTACGGCCCCTAATTCAAGTTTTTTCTTATATGGAATGTTTTTCTCTAAATATTTTTATCCCAATTTCCGCTCTTAGATTTATTAATAAACGTGATAACAAAAGTAGATTCCGATATCGCTTTATCTTTGTCCTCTTATCATGTGGAGTGGGGCTAAATAGCAACTTTTGCTTCATAACATCAGCTATTAATCAGTTTTCAAATTTTTAATCCGATGTGAGATAATTTTGGTAGAGTAATTTTTCCAATTGGAATGAAATTAAAATATAGATAGCAAAGCAATAAGTGTAAAAGACATGTGTTCAAAATCTCTGATGTAATGAGAGTTAGTTTTTGAACACATTTTTTAAACGTCCGTTCTTTATATTTAATGATGAAATGAATTTAGATTAGTTATAGTTATATTGCTTATTGAAAATTAGATATAACTGTTTAAAATAAATAATAAAGTGATAAGATCAGCAAACGATGTGAACTGTATATAAAATTTGAAAAATAGAAATGAAATAGCACTTGTTCGATGACATTTCTCTTTAAAAAAAGATTTAAAAAAAAGAAGGCGTAGAACATTTTCGCTTGGTAAAATTTAGCAATGGAGCTAAAACATAAAAAATAGAAATTAACATTCTATAGTTACTAAAATAGGAGGGTCATATCTATTTTTTAAATTAGCTTTTATTGTACCTGTCCTGCTTTGAGTTGGTGGGAGAAGTTTTAGTTGGTGAGCATTATTAGTAAAACAAATTAAATAATAGCAGACGGACATCCAGAATTAAACAACCCCACCCTTCTAGGACTTCGTAATAGCTTTAGGGGGGGGGCAGGACACATAATTGCAAAGTTATCAGGATAAAAATCATTACGCCTTTAATATTTTCTAAAGCGTGTAGTGCACTAATGTACTAGAGTACATGCTAAATACCGATGTCTATATCATATTAAACTCTATATTATTTCCATATACTCGTATCTCGATGATCAGATATTGTAATCAAGTTTATGGGCGAGTTTTTTTTTTCTTAATATTGGAAACATAGCCATAAAAAAGACAAGTTGGCAAGGCTCCCAACCAATCTTTTTTTTTTTTTCAAATCTCTAAAAGTTCGTTTTTTCCAAAATCAGTCATTCAATCTTTTCTCTTTAAAATTTAAGCCTTATTTAAAATTTTTCCAGTAACCTCTTTTATGCCCTTTTCTCTCAGTCTCTTTTGTTAAAAAAAAAGAATGAATTATGAATATGTTGTTCACATACTTACCCAACCATGATAGTTATAAAATTTATAATCAAATACGGACACGCCAGTTAGGATTCGAAACTATAGGTATAATAAATAGGATTTCAATAAATCTATTCAGCATAGTTTCTTGTTCTAAGCAAAAATAATTCAAAAAAATAAAAAATAAATAAATAAAAAAAAAAATCAGCAGATTAATCGGCTAAAATTCGTCTTATTGCTAGTTACTTGTAATGAGCAAAAATAAATTTACGGAGTGACCGGCAAAGTGGCCGATTAATCTGTGCATGTGCATTGTGCAACCTTAACCATTGTGCAACCCAACCTTTTAACCATTAAAAGTTAGGATTAAAGTCCTTTTCGTTTAAAGAATTTATGTCCCTTGTTTCTTAGGGACAAACTGAAATTTTGTTGGGAACCCTGCAATTGATTTTTAAAAAAATCAGGAAGATCAGGAGAAAAAGCTAAAAGTCGGAGCAAATCAGAACAAAATATTTTTTGTCTGGAAAACCCAAAATATTAGGTCTATTAAGAAATCCACCGATCTGCATTCCTACATTGCTTTCGCAGCTTCAATTTCATCGGAATAACTAATAGGGTATTTTTTTTTTTAATTATATTATCTTTTCATGCTCTTCTTTCTCACCTTGTGGTAAAAAATTGACTTTTTTCTCTTTTGCAAATTTTTATTGTAGTATATTTCATGTGTATACCAAGCAGGTCCATCCTTTAAAGAGGTTAGAGAGGGTCATTTGCCTCCCCCTCCCCCCCACCCGAGACTTTGGAAAAATTATGATGTATTCATATGAAAGTGAGCGAAGTTTTTCGTGTTTGATACAGTTTACGTTGAGCATGGACCCTTTGCCCTCTCCCTTGAAAAATTCAAAATGACCAGCTTGATAACAAATTTCAATGGCTTATGTTTATTATAAAGAGCTCTACGTAAATCTAAACAGGATAACTTCAATTAAAACCTTTCAATATCTCATTGCTTATGTACGTATTTTTGTTATAAAAACATACTGCAAGAATTTTTCAAAAGTTCTTTAATATTTCTTGTTGAGATTTTCGAAAAAATGAAAATCAATGAGACAAAATAAAACGATGGAAAAGCATTTCACATCATTTCTAGTATTCCCCAGTCTCTGATTTAAAAGAAGAGTGATCTGTCTTGGATTACTTACCAAAAATCTAAAATCAAGCTGTCATCTAGCAAGTAAAGCGCTCTTTTTCACTTCCAAACGCCGAGATAAACCAATCTCAGAAATGTTTTTAGAGTATATTTATTTACTCTCCTATAACCCCCCCTTCTGATTTTCTTTTGATAAATTACGGTTTCGAACACACAACGAGAGCGCTGACATTTCATCCATTGTTCTAACGTTTAAAGAATCCCGCCACCAGAGGCCGCTCCACATCCATCAATGTCAAGTGAAAGAACATGGCTTTCGGTTGCGAAATTATATTTGAAAGTTAAGGCGGTTTAGTTCGCGCTGAATTTCGCGTTCTTTTGGTTTTGCTTCTCTGCTTTATTCTGCGGTATTATCTCCTGCTCCTCGATTTCTTTTATGATTGACACCGACGACGCCTGAAAACTGTTATAAAACAGGAGTTATATTTTCCAGATTGCAGAACGATGGATACTTTGCAGAAATTTCGTAATGACGGTGGCAGCTGTGAAAACTGGAGAACGTAATAAAAGGCAACAACTGCTCATGAAAGTATCATTTGGTTTGAAATTGTTCATCGCTGGCTCTATTGCATTAAATGGAAGGAAAATAGAAATTGGAAAAAAAAAAAACTTGCCTATAATAACTTTCTGGATTTATGTTTTCAATTTGTTTCAAGCATTCCGAAACCGATTGTAAAGCTACATTGTTGTATATTTTACTGATATAAACTGGAATTCACACAGGGGGAGGGGGAGGGAGCGTTAATGGCATAGACTGGAATATTAGAAAATTTTAAGGGATTGATATTAGAGGGGTTTGTTATCATTTTGGTTGGACTCTTTCTTCGGCGGGATACTGCTCCGTAAAATTTAAAGGGGAATCGCCAACATATTTAATGGGATAGACCCAGAGCACCTCTGATATCAGCGTACGCTCGCATGTAAATATATATATATATATATATATATATATATATATATATATATGTGTGTGTGTGTGTGTGTGTGTGTGTATATATATTGTATGTGTTTACAAAAATACAGTGGCGGACAAAAAAAAAAAAAAAAGGAAACCGCAAAGAAGCGACAAAGTGGAAAAGTGCGCAGAATTTTTCCTATGTGTATGTGTTTTGCAATGATGTATTGTTTCGATAAAATACCAATAGTGGGACTAATCCCACTCATATTTTATAAAAATTAATAAATTATTTACTCTTAACTATTTTTCATAATGAAAAAGGCGAGAAATAAAATATCTAAGAAAATGTGGAACAAAGTGATAGATGCACAAATATTTTAGTCAGCGTGAATTCCACGTAACTGAGATCTGAGAAACTACACTACACGGACTTAGAAGTGTATGCTATACACCAGTGGGGAGTACTTCGTTATTTAGTAAATCCTCCACAAGCTGTGAGGATAGTTTTGCAATGGATCTGCATGGAAGATGTCAACTTCTGAATGTACTCCTACAATGTTTCGCGAAACCAGAGTTTAATAATGCTTTTCAGCAGTTTTAACTTAGTAGCAGGCTTCTCAGTTGTAATTTGTCCGACTATATGACAACAAATTTCAATACAGGACAATTCTCAGAAAATCCAAAACTATAATGCGAGATTTTTTTCATGAAGGAAATAGAGGGCAGTTACTTTACCAATATCCAGATTGGTTTGGTGATTGAAAGTTGTAAATTAGTTAACGAAATTATTCTTAAATAAGTTGGATTGCCCTAGCTAATTTCGTTGAATGTCAAAGTGAAGAGTCCGTTTTAAATTGCAATTTTTTGCCTCTTTCAAAATGATCCAGCCCAGGATATGGGCTCTTGAAATTCATGACTGGAACAGTGAATGCATTCACTTATACCAAAATGTTAGGGGAATGTTTAAAGCCTGCTGTTTAAAATCATTTGGCGCGGAAAGTTGTAATTTGCAGCAGAATTCCAGAGGAAAAATACCCTCTTAAATTTTCCATGTAATACAGCAAATTCGGTGCGCAAAGTTCAACTTATTCCTGAACTTTTTTTCTGGAAACTTTACAAGGGTTTATCTTCATAGCAATACAGATATCGAAAAAGCACTTTTCTCATGACTTCCCCTCTTTATAAGCAGATCTACATGGAAAAAAAGTCAAACAAAAAAGTTTAAGAACGAAACGAACTAGGTCTGGGATTAACTCTAAATTGAATGTTGTTGCAATATTAGGGGTACAAAATTGCTACTACACTGCTGACCACCGTAAATGCAACACCTTGAAGGAAGCGTGCAAACTATATGAAATTTACAACATGCATTAGCGGAGGTGAGATATGCAAATGATTAGCGCATTTTCTATACGTTTTATAAAATGAAATAAAGGTTTTTCAGTCTCACCAAATAATTGCAAAAACTTACGTATATTTAATAATCGAATTTGATTACATTCAGATATCAATAATCAAGCACTAAATGGAAAAGCAAAAATAAGAAAACATTAAAAAAATCCCTATAAGTGGGCTATTTTTTTAAAAACATTAATAAACGAACTATCCGAAATATAAAAAAGTACTAAGAATGTTTATTTTAAATATTATAATAAAATATTATTGCAAGTAAACCGTAATAAAATTTTATAACTAGCTTTTGCAACAATTCTTTAACTCGAAGCAAAGTTTTTTTTTCTTTTAATGCAATATATAAAAAAAAAAAACTTCGCCTGCCTTCGAAATTGTTTCACTTTTCAGTGGATTGTGTTCAACAATCAACAAAGGTTGAGAAACACTAAAAAGAGGAAAATCGCATATTGCCGCGAAAAATATAGCTCTTGATTATCAACAGATGGCACTACATGTACGCATTCGAGTTTTCCATTCATTCCGAGCCAAATTTATTTTGCATTGGAAATTATCGATGCAAAATTGATATTTATCACCAACTATTTTAATGAACTTACAAAGCAGCTTAATTTTAATGTTTTGTCATTGAACTGGAACAAGTAAGAAAAAAATTGCAATGAGGTATCTTTCTTCAAAAACTGTTCCATAAATTGAACAATTCAATTTTTGTCATAGAAAAATATATGGTAATTTACAGATGGGGCAGTTTTGTTTTATTCGGGGGGGGGGGAGTAACATTACTACGTAAATAACTGCAACATCAAATAACCTCCAGGGTGAGGGGGGAAAAGAGGAAAAAGAAGAAAGGGGGCGAGAGAGAGAGAGGAAATGAAGAAAGCCCCAAAACCAAGAAAAATATTAAAAAAAAAAAATGAATAAATGAAGGAATAAATGAAATATCCATTTGACTGTTAGCCATTTTAACACTAAAATATTTTTTTTCATCATTATGTAAGAATACAAACTGATTTGGATGTCTGTGCACCCATAAGCTCAAATTTTTTTTGCATTGAAAAAAGCGTTCCTTGTAACGCCGAAACACGTGTCTGCAGTATCCCTGATTATTTGTGCCTTTTTTACGTTTCAATTTTCTCGACATCAATAGCACAAAGGTATTTGTAAACTTGATTTATATGGATTTATTTCAGTCTGCTTATTTTTCTATGGTAGAATTAAGTTCTCTTTCAGTCATTAAAATTAAGTCTTCATTTTTTTTACACCGGCACCGCCCCCCATCCACCCACCGTTATTTTGTACCACCATTTTTGGTGCAACTTGCATATCGTAGAATTTTTTTCTGCATTTTATAAATATATTAACTGATTTATACAGGCATTTATTTAAATCTGCTCATCTTTTCACAACGAAATTAGGTTTCCATTCTTTAAAATAATAAATCTGCTTATTTTTCTGCATTGACAACATCCCCGCTCATTGTTATTTTACACCACTTTTTTAATGGAACTTGCAAAGGGTTCTTGTTTTAAAATATGGGTTCTCAAACTTAACATCTTTACACTCACCACTTTTGAGCACTTGCATAAGATCATGCACTTCTCCGCTCACATGTGATTTGCATAAAAATTAAAGTAATACAATAAGAAAGTGAAACGGATTAGGATAACTAAAGTTAGTATTAAGTAAAAATCTAGAGAATTTCACACATCATGCAGGGTAGGTAGGGATGCACCGATTAATGGGCCATAATCTGCCACTTTGCCGATTAATCGGAGGAAAAATTATCTTTTTAAATATTTTTTAAAGTATACCTGTACCAAGAAACTATGATGAGTAATTTTACTATGCAACTGCAATCTAAAAATATGGATTAATTTTATATTACATTTATGATAATTTTCTGACAATGTTGCAACATTTCTCACGTGTCGATATTTTTTTCCTTGGCATAACTATAAGATAACCTCCAATTTTCACAAAGGATAAAAGTCTTGAATTAAATGGCTGCTGTTGAGAAATGAGCTTGAATTAAAAGCACTTCTAAATGAGATCGCTCCCCACAGCCTTGCATTAATTTTTCATAAAATTTAAATGTCCAGTTAACATAATTTACTATGTTTTAATTGTATTATGTGTCGATGCGATTTTGTTAACAGTAATATGAAAATTGTTTCAAAGAAATTGGATGAAATTTTGAAATTATTTTGGGAAAGTTAGAAAAATGAAGGGAAAAAAAATCTTTTCCTATATACAAATTAGTAACTGTAACAGAAATGTAAAAGAAAGAAAGGGAAAAAATTGCTCTCTGTTTCAAAGAAAACTTATATGGATTGTTGTTTTACCCGTTAGGATCATTTTAGGCCACCTTCCCTTACCTCATTTGAATTTGTGCAATAAATTTTAAGCAGAAAGTTATAGTAGTTTCATCTATACTCACTTTAAAATTAAAAACTAAAGAGTAGAAGTAGAAATTTAAATAAAGTTCGCCAAGTACGGTACGGTTGGG
Organism: Uloborus plumipes; assembly: GCA_038373865.1. Classification (NCBI taxonomy): domain Eukaryota; kingdom Metazoa; phylum Arthropoda; class Arachnida; order Araneae; family Uloboridae; genus Uloborus; species Uloborus plumipes. Next base: position 17,654 of record JAXGGA010016644.1, on the reverse strand, counting down.
AGCTATAGCTCTGTTCATGCATAGTTTTAAAGGAAGTACTTAAAAGACTTAGTCTTTTTTTAAACTATAGTATGATTCTGATGTAAACAATGTGATAATTTGTAACTCACATTATACTAAAGGATGTTTCACAGAAACCATAATTAATAAAAAGGGGAAAAAAAAACGAAAACACTTTCACAACTATTTTGTTAGATTATCTGTGACAAAATTTCCTTCTAACAGGTACTTAGCACAAAGCAGGTGAATAATAGGATTTAGTTATAATGTTTAAAAAATAAATTTATAAAATAAATTAGTTCGCCAAAAAGTATGGTACGGTTGGGAGATATAGTTGATGCATCGGTTTTTATTTAAATGTAGTACTTACTCTATTTTTACAAACTATAGTATGATTCTAATGTAAACCATGTGATAATTTGTAACTCACATTATACTGAATGATGTTTCACAGAAACCATAATTAATAAAAAAGGGAAAAAATAAAATAAAAAGAAACGAAAACACTTTCACTACTTATTTGTTATTTTATCTGTGACACAATTTCCAAATAACAGGTACTTAGCACAAATCAGGTGAATAATAAAATTTAGTTATAATGTTTAAAAAATGAATTAAGACTTAAAAAAGGAATATTGAAAAAAAAAACTAAAGTTGGAGGCACCCAACTCCAGAAGCCCTAAAGCATGTCTCAGTTTGCCCTTAAATTAATTAGGACCTGGTTGTATCTTACTATAAATATTTTTAATGATTCTAATCATAACATAGAGATTACCTGCCCCCCCCCCCTTCAACAAACAATATCAAACAAAAATAATCTTTTCTTCTTCCTTTGCATTGTTTTTCAAAAACTTTTTAAGAATGCACTAATTCCGTTAAATTATGCACACTTAAAATTTAAGTGCATTAAAGAAAAAAATAAAACCCAGTTTTAAAATTCAACCCAAATAAACTATAGCAAACATTTCAGTTATATACTTGCCCTTGAGCTTTACAACATACGGTTAAAAGAAAAAAAAAAAAAAAACCGCGAAAGAAATATATTTGTGTCATGCGTCGAAAAACAGGATCTGTCATCTTTTTTTTTTTCTTTCTTTCTTGCAAAGCATTAGTAAAAACGTATTCATCTTACCTCGTTATATCTCTGGCTGACAATTAATTACCAAAGTGATGGTTTCAGCCTTGTCATTGTGGCATAAAGTTGTCTAACACCTGATACCGACAAGGTAGTAACACATAATCCTATTATCTTTTATCCTTAAATTTTTATGACAAACGGTCGTTGGAATGATGTCAGACTTATCAATGATCTCAGCTGTCTCTTTAAATTCTACAAACATCCTTAAATAAACATATTTGTATGGCGGTATTTTTACTTGTGACATTAGTAAGTACATTTGCTTTTTTTGAATCAGGAGGCTTAATATACTTTGATATGCTGCTTTTTTTTTCCAGATGTTAAGACATACCTCTTGACGAACGAAATAAAATAATAATAATAATGCATTTAATTTAATTAGAAGTGGATCTTTTTTTGCGCTTTGAATTAACCGAATATATTTGCGTTGTTTCCCAAGAAGAAGTGAAGTGAAATGAACTTCAATGTTAAACAGCATTGTGGAAACAGATTCGAAAGTTGAAATTGTATTTGCTGCAAGAGTTAAACGCAGGGAGGTCCAACTAGAAGATCATTGAAATTCTTATTAAGAAAGCATTTTCAGTGGTATTTTTCTCTTTTTTGGGAAGCTTTGGTTTTTGGGGGTCCTGTTGATATTTGGGAGGAAGCACCTCTGATATATGACGTGAGAATTAATATAAAAAATACCACAAGATATATTCGTTTTCAATTGTGAATTGCATGTTAGTTAATTGTTGAAAAATGATATGAAATATTTTAGTGGCTAGAATGCAAAAAAACTTGTTTAGTAAAAACAATTAAAATAGTTGTATGCTGAATAAGAGAACGTTTAAGAATGTATGAGCGTTTTAGTCACTCCATCTTCAACACAGAAGATATATTTTAAAACTTTTATACTAATTCAAGGAGGAAAACCTCGCATATGTCATTCAAAAATATTTTAAAACAAAGTTGCAAGAAAATGTTCATAAAAGTTGATGTTAGTGAAAAAAAAAAAAAAAAAAAACTCATACTTGATTACAAATTTAAAATTAAAATTTATGCGATCCTGATTTTTTCCCCCAGCATTCTACAAATCTTTTAATAACTCTAAATGATGTAAGAACGACCTACGATCTTTTTGTTATAACCAAGACATTTCAATGAATTTAAAAAAGTTTTTTGAAAACAAGTGTTTCAAGTTTAATTCGTGTTTCTCAGCATCCTCTTTCTCTCAAACAGGAGAGAAAAATATTCTTGCAATTTTCATAGAGAGGACGAAACATCAGCGGAACTTCAGAACATGAGGAACATCAATCCAATACGTTGCGACAAAAAACGCAACACTTGATTGCTTTAAAAAAATTGTCAGCACAGCATAAAAATTGTGCCTGAAATAAATTCCGCTCGAAATGCTCAAATACAAACTTACAGTACTAATTCAATTTCTGTTAAGTTGGATTTTTGAGCTGTTATAGAGTTAAATACAGGGCTGAGGAGTTGGAAGGAAAATGAGTGACTTCGACTTCTGCTTCGACTCTTTTACCTCCAAAATTAATCCGACTTCAAAACCCCAACGCCGACTGTACAGCCTTGGGTTAAATGATCTCACATAAACCTTTTTATAATGAAATGAAGTGTTCCTTTCCCAGAATATTATTATTATTACTATTTATGACAAATCTTAATTCACTTTGTAGTCAAGGCAAAGAAAAAAATTGATCCTTTAATTCAAAAACTTTAAGAATCCTTAAAGAATATATCCTTATTCCGTGTTCACCACTAGTGCGAAAATGTATTTGTTTTATATTGTGAAGGCAAAATTCAATGATTGTTTATGAGTTGAATATTTTTGTCTCCTAGTTTTTCAAAAATGTGTTGCATTTTGTAAATTAGTCTCTTTGATCCTTCAGTGGCTTGAAAACTTGACGTTGTAAACTAAAACTAAGAGAACTTTTAGACTGAGAGACCATTAGTAAGTCAAAAACAAGCTACAGGTCCAAGTCAACCAAATAGCAGCTCTGCAGTATCATTTTAACACAATTAAGCCCATTGCGTCCCTTGTACTTAAATTTCATGCCTAAAGAATAATTCTGAATAGCAGTCACAATTTCACTTCCGCATTTAAGGCATTTTATTCGCGAAAATATTTCATTACAGCGCGGGCAAACGGCAGACATCTTTTCGGACATATTCAGAAGCCTCTTGAATATCTTCTCTTCTAAAGGAAAACACGGTGATGAGCTCCGCGCACTGAAGTTTCTTTGTCGCCTTAATCTTCCCTTTAGAAAACAGAAGTTTATTTCGTCAAAAGACATCGTATTCAGCTCTCCTTGCACTTGAATTAGCGAGATCGTATGATTGTTATGACGAAGTGGTGAAGACAGGGATGGAGATTGTTCAGAGATAAAAGAGAGAGAGAAATTGCGTTGAAAAGATTTAAATATTTTAAGTGAATTTTAAGCTTTTTTGTCTTCCAAGAACTACCGTGCGAGCATGAGATTTGCAGCTTGTTTTCCCAAAAGAAAATCAAGGCATGAAAGTAATCTTTAACAAAGAAGTGAAACTCGTTTTGGAGGAGTGAAATACACGAAAACGATAATGTTCGATTCCATAAAAAAATCTAAGGATTAAATGATTGGACGGCAGAAAAAGAAATTTCTAAATGGTCTATTTTGAATTTAGAATGTTTGATATTTTGAATTTAAAAATAAAACATTTGAACACAATATTTAAAATTTTTCAATCTTTTTTTTTTTCTTATTGGGAACGAATATTATTATAATAATTATTTATTTTTTAGAATGATCAGCACAAAAATACGCTTATAGGGACGATAAAAAATCTCTACTTTACAATAAAATAATGCTTGATAAAATTTTCAGAAACATATATTTAAATAATTACAAACTTAACTTAATTGAAACAATTATTAACTTTCCGTAAAATAATTATGTTTAGCAATTTGCAGAAACTCTAAAAACGCAGCTTCCAATAAATTTTTAAAATAATTGGATAGTGAGACGTGAGTTTTTTTTTTTTTTTTTGCACTGGTCCCGCTCTAACAGTTTCGTTAAGTTACAACTTTTCCAGATTGTGGGATTGTTGGAATTTCAAAAAGATTTATTCTGATAAGAAATTTTTTTACCGTACAAGGACAATGACAAGTAAAGCATTCGTAAGTCTTCATAAGATTCATACCACTAAAAATATGATAAACAAAACCAACTTAGTGATGAATTTTTAGTTGACCCGTTGTTGCTTTGGTACAATCACAACTGCTACACGAGTCAGTTAATTTACTCTCATTTAAATAAACGAAATACATCTATGGCATGAACAACATTCAATATGTAGTATAGCTTATTTGACAATAGAACTATTCTTAACCACTTGTTGGTATCTTAAAGCATTTGTTCAACAATTGCATGTATTGTATAATTGATTTTTACAATGTTTATTTATTTTTTTAGGGTTCATTTAAAAAGGAACTTCTTATTGGAGTGAAAATGAGAAGGAATATTTTCTCAAAACTGTTATGAAATTCACCCATTTCAACTAAGAGCTAATAACTCATCCTTATTACTCCAAAAAGAAGTAAACATTGTTAAACTTGACAAGCTCCATCTTATCACGGTTGCACTATAGACCCATGCATAATCTTTATAGTGCATGAAAGCAATTAATGATTGAAGTTTGCAAAATTAAAAAGCCTTTGTTTCCACAGACAATACCTGTAGGAATTCGTGAAGAATTTATCTTCATTTACCATGCAACATATTTTTCGAACACATCTTTATTGATGATCAAGTTTAACTTTCTTAAAGTCTTCAGAATGACTTTATCACCAAGTTTAATGAGACAGCGATGATAAATGTAAGGAATACTGCACTGTAAGAAAATTCCGAAGCGTCGCAGATTATTTCTGTTCGGGATTTCACTTGTTTACCCTAGATTTTAGTGAAAATCAAGTATCGTTGCGATTTTTTTTTCTGAATCGTTACAAGCTTAGTGAAGGCAGCTTTTTCACTGGTGTGAAAAAATTTAACAACCAATGTGAAAATATATCCGACTTTATTAGGTTCTTCGCCTTCAGCTCAGTTACGGCCCTTCCAGATTAAATGAGCTCCAAACAAGGGCGAACCAGAGGCTCTGGATATTGTAGCTTTGCAGGAATTGTAGGGAAATGTGCTGTTCGGTATTTTCTTGAAATATTGAATTAGTTTTGGAGATATTTCCTCTGTAGCTTTCCTAGTAAATCAAGAAGGTGCCAATCTATTACTAAATACATTGCTAAGTTTTATCAAAATTCCTGATTTTTTCCGGAAACTTGATTGGCTTTTACTGGGAAGCTTTTTGAATTCATCAGAAAGATTCGAACTAAATTTCAGGAACGTTGCTAATTTTTAGCGGGAGACTTTCCTGTTTTTTTTTTTCCAAATACCGTAGGATGGGGTAACTTTGGGACACTTTTCAAAGTTTTACGCTGTTTCTTTTTTTATTTTTAAGTTAGGTTACTGAAAAAATTATTAATATGTAAAGCCTGTCTTCCTCTAACAAAACATAATAAGACAATAACTCTAGGAACAAGGGTATTTTATTAAAAAATATTTTAAACTGTCTCAATCTTACCCCACTAATTGGGGTAAAATTGGGACAGTGCATTATTTCCATTAGAAATAGCTAGAAACATGACTTTGTACCAATGTTATCTCACAATATTGTATAAGTTCATTATCTACCTAAGAAAAGACAAGGTATTATTGGTATACAAGAGTGTGTACCAATTGCATTTCGAATCGACAGTGTCTTGTTCTTTATTGCTAGTAAAGCCTCTTGTAAATTTTCTTCAGTGTAATTTCTGCAGGGCCGTGTGCCAAGAGCTCTTTTATAATTTCTAGGCATTTTATTGTCCAATGCAATGCTAAAAAAAAAAAAAAAAAACAACTATTGTAAAAAAAACCCAGTATACAAACTTTGGGGCTGTCCCAAAATTACCCCGTAAAGAGCTGAAAATTTAGTTTATAGGTTATATAAGACAAAATACTTTAATAACATTGTTAATTCTATATAAGATACTAAAGATGTTTGGTATTATGTATACGCACTTGAAAGTGATCTGAAGTTTAGTTCTTGAGGCAGAAGAGAAAGTTTCATCAAAACAAGAATTTTGTGAAAAACAATGGCAAGAAATAAAACTTGGCTGTCACAACGTGGTAGTAAACTGGTTCTGAAAACTGCCGCCAGGTAGTGGCAGGGTACAGAACTAAACAAAGAATGCGTTTGCAGATTGAACCTACGCAGTGCGTCCCTCAGGGAATCCTGCAAACTAAAATTAACCCGTTGTCCCAATTTTACCCACCCAGTCACAAAGTTACCCCATCCTACGGTATGTTACGAATAGAAATTAGATACATCAGCTGCACAGGCACGTTTTGGAATTTATCTTAGTGTAGTTAGTTACGTGTAGTTAAAAGTTTGCTAAAGGAAAAGGATATCTTCAGAACAAAATTCAGTGCCTTGTCCATATATTATACATTTTGAATAAAAGTGATGAAACAGGTAGTCAAAAACAAAGAGTTAAATACAGCTGGCACCAAATAAATCTCTTGCTTACATTCAAAAACAAGCTTTCGCTAAATGTTTAACCAACTAATGTTCATCAGCAGCTGAATAAATATACATATAAACACATTTGTCGCCGCCTAACTCCCCCTCAGACCAAGTTTTATTCCTTACAAATGCGGAGAGCGGCAAACAATAACGATACCCTATAACTCCCAAGCACGCGGAACGCTGCTCTATCCCTTTTTAAATGACAGATAAACCACGCTTACGCCAGGGCTTTATTATTCTTTTAATCCTTTCTACTATAGGTCAGCACTGGGGACGTACTCGGGAGAGAACATTCAACATCTTTTCAGTTCCAAGAAGCCGAATTAGGGACATCATATTCGCTCCCCCTGGTGGGAGGGTGCTGAGAATAAATTACTCGAGAGGGGAGGTCAAATATTATTCATAAACCTTTTCTCTTTCGGGGAGTACATTAATGTCTTCGCTTCCATTGAGTTTGTTTACTGCCTGGAGCGCTTGTTTCTCGTGCTGCAAGCTAAGCCTTGGGTTTCCAAAAGACTCGGGAATTTTTCGGCATTGTGGAATTAAATACGATTTTTAAATTCGCTTCTGTTGGTTAGTTTGAATGCAGAATCACATTCAAATTTCATCGCGTATTATGAAAGCAAATTCTATCCATGTTTTTGGTGGTAATATTACCTTCGTGTAGCATTTTGATGTTCTTTTTTGAAGGGCTCTTTGGTATTATAATGTTGTGCTAATGAAGTTGCATTGCATACACGTAGAATTTCGTAGAAAATGCTTTTATCTCATGCATTCTAGAAAACTATGTGCTGCTTAAAGTTTAGCGGTCTTTATATTTTTGTAACAGCAAGATCTAAACAAGCAAATAAGGTGAACTAGAATTTCAGAACTTCACACAAAGTGCCTTGGGATTAGTTTGTGAAACATTTTTCAACTTAAATTTTTCGGTGAATATAAGTACAATTACTTTTTTGAAAAATTAAACATATTCTGTGTGGGAACAACTCTACATCACTTTTACACATTGAAGCTGTTTTAGAGTCAGATAAGTAAGTTGTAATCCAGCAATCTCGCTTTTTCGGTAATCAGTCGTGTTTTTGAAGCGTTTAGAGGAAGTGGTTCCAATACGGGATACCATTTTCATTTTGGTACCTACCGACTAACTTGTTCACTCAAAATGCACAATTTTAAATGCCAATAACTCTCAAAAACATTCACGGAGATGAACTTGGAGTTTAGCAAAATAAAACTCTACTTCAGATTTTTACAGTGGTAGATTTGATATACACACAGCCGGTTTTCAGAACCAATCCGCAATGTAAAATTATTCTTGAGTCCTTGGAAAAATGAAAAATGGTAATCACTGTACTTGTCAGGTTCTGTAGTGCAATGATGCTAAATAAATAAGAAAGAAGGCTGCAACACGTTAGCTCCTAATGTGAATAATTTAGAAGCATCTAGATGAAACACGTGACACCAATTTCGTTTCGTTCTAACCGTTTCGAAAACTTTTCTAAAAAGTCTTTTTATTTCTTGTATGAAAATAATGTAAGCCATTTTAATGCAAATATTGTTTACTCTGCATAAATGTGTGGATGAAATTTTTATTTGATCTACCCAGTTTTAAGAAAAAGAAAGCAACCTATATCTTATGCGCTTATCTTTATAGACAAGAATATATTATCAGTCTGGTTATAAAATTTGCTTGAATCGAGAAAAAAAGATATGCAATTTCAAAAAATATTCTTCAAACTTTTCTGAATTTAGCCTTTTAAAAGAAGTACTTAATTTGAAATTGCCCTCTTAACCAACATTCCGGTATATAATATAAGGCCAATATCGTGCAATATTAAAGCAACTTTAATCCGGGTTGTTCTCATAGAATATTAAAACAGCTTCCCTAACATTATTCTTTTAGGGAAAACGATAATATTTCGCCGAATTCTGCAGCACCGAGTTATTAATTACATTTTTTCATAAATCCCATCCGTTCGAATTATTTATCCATCATAAACCCAAGACACCAGCAATTCTTGTATTTTAGCCGCGGTTATGACATCTGAACCCAACACCCGGGAGGTCGATTAAGGCCCGATAACCCCACGTGTGCTGGAAAAGCTCGCTCTCCGAAATGGTTAAGCAGCCCGAATATTTAACCCCGGTGGGAATCCCCAATCGACCAGCTCAGTCGAAATAATTCCTCCACAAAAACCATGGCTCATTCTTCAAGAAAACCCCTTTCCGTCCTTAACGGCCTCCGGATTCGACGTCACGTACCTGGCGAAATGGGAAGTCAGTACATTGAAAATGGCCCCTAATTCTGCTCCCGCGAAGGCAAGAAAATTTCATTTCATACTTGTTTTAGCTTTTGGACGTACCGTACGGATATGTTCTTTCTTTATTTTTTTTCTTTCTTTTTCTTTTCTTTTCTTCTTACTGTGTGTGTTCAGTTTTATGTTGCTTCAGGTGAAAGGGAAAGAGAAGAGGGAGAAAAGGTTTCTCTCCTGTGCTGTTCCTTTAATGCGTGAGAGCGGGAAAGGTGATACATTTTTAATAGGACTCTGCCATCAGATGAAGAGGTGGGGCTTCGGGGATAGGGCGGAACCAATAAGGGGATGTATCGGCAGTGAAAAATTCACCGAAGTGCAAGAGTAATTTTTATTATTATTCACTCAAATCGATCCAAGTTGTTAATTGCTGAACTATCCAATTAACAGTGTTTGATGAATATTATTCTAAAATCATGAAAAACTCTCTGCTACTGACCAGGGGAGGATTTACAGGCTCGATGGTTCTTTGCAATACAAATTCAAGGGCTTTTTAGGGATGAACAGAATTATGCAAAATATTTTCCATGAGCCTTTTTGGATCCTCTTCGGGAACCCTTTCGCAAATGTAGCAATTGCGACAAGGTATATCCTCCATTGCTACTGCTGACACAAACAAATATCAAACGACAAAGAATGTGCGGAAAATACTAATGTCTCAACTTATTCTCATACAAAAATAAATATTGTTTAAAATTATCTGTAACCACAATTGTGTTGATTTTGAAATTATCGTAATTGTTGGACATTTGTTAACTTCCACTGGACGTGAACCTGTACGTCCACCGGACATTTGTTCACTTTGATGCACTCACTTGGTGAGAAAATGCAGAAAGTTGGCTAGTGATTTGACTTAATTTCTTTCAAAAATTTTCAGTCTCAAGTCACTTCGTTTACTTTTCATTTGCAGTCAGTTTAAAGTTATGTACTAACGATTAATGGTGGGTCAGATATTAACCAGATTTACAGGAAAATCATTTTAATGATTCTATCAATAAGGAAAAAATATGGGATTAAATAACGGGCACATTTTAAAAAGAATAAGATGTCAACAAGATACATAGTTCCAAGAAAATAAAATCGAAGAAAAAAATCGTAGTAAAATTATTCTTCCTTATTTTATGATTATTTAGCTAGAAAAAATTTTAAGAGAATTATTTATGTATAAATTACTTAAAGAAATTTAAAATCTCTGATTGATCCTACTTTATGAAAGCGGCGCCCCAAACAAGCACCTGAATGGTCAAAGTGGTAGATATTTAACGTTACTTTTAATTATCTTTTTTTGGGTTTTTCAAAAAACAAATTGACAAAAATCATTCAATGGCTCACTGATTAAACTATTGCATTTATTTTTTCGTTGGGATATCTGACAGTTTATCGAACCAGAATTATTATTCTCATTTTCGTTCAAATAAGTCAAACTATCCCCAGGTAACACACGCAATGGTTAAACACTAAAAAAGCTGTCATAGTGTTGACACCTATTTTCCTACTTTAAAAAGTTTATGATGCTTAAGAGTGCTATATGGGATAAGTCAGAACCTGTTAGATCGACACAAAATTGTCCTTCTAATTTTCGATGCACGTAAGCAATACACAGAGTACTTTGCAAAGATTTTCCTACAACTCGCACTATTTTGTGCGCTTATGTGAGCGTCTGTTTTTCTTTCACAATTATACTGGTCAACTCATTTTCTAATTATACAGGGAGGTATATTCTTAATTTGCAACAATTAACTCGTAAGTTAGGTCACAATTTAATCATTAGATTTTTACAAAAAGGTTTGTTTCGAGCACTAAGAATACAAAAACGACAAGTAAAATTTTGCAAGCAGGAGAAAGAGCCAGCTAGAGAGGTCATGATTAGTATGATTACTAACAAGGAACAAATATGAAATTAAAATGTTCTATTACTGTGTCAAGATGCAGAAACTATAACTTATTATGTGACATGATATAAAAGGGGTAGCTCATGGCTCGTGTTAAGTAACTTGATTCATTTCTCAAGTTTTCTGGCTTTCCATGTGAGATGCATTTTCATTACAATCCAATACCGACAAGATAACACAGTGTTAAGGCGTTGGCTTCTCACGCCCAAAATCGTAGATTTAGGCCTGGCTCTAATTGGCGATTGTTCAAGGTACAGAACATCATCAGCTTACATGTCATACGTTAACACGCTTGCTAAAGATCCCTTGATTCAGGCCCGTCATTTAGGGGAGTCAGGGGGGGGATAATTGCCCCCCCCCCCCCCCGACTTTGAGAAATCAATGTATTTTACATGTAAGTGGGCGCTGGTTTTGTCGTTTTCTGATGAAATTGCATTGTGTTTGCACCCGTTGACCCCCCTCCCAAACTTGAAATGACGGGCCTGGCTTGATTATCCATTTGGCGTATAATATATTCTCGGCTAACTTGAATTCCTAGTGCGATTTCGCATCCTAATAACTCATGTGCCTCCATTTGGTTGGAAACTGGTCGTCACAATTGTCAAGTGGAAACGGCTAACCATCGTTCGTAGTGCCAAATAAAAGAATGGATACCGACCCTTGAGGAAAACACGATGTCGGCAAATAATGAGGATCCAGTAAGCAGAAACATTAACAACACCAACGACTGAAACCTAATTTAATTTCTTCACCTATATTTAGGAATGAAAAACCATTCTTGAAACATTTTTCAACTCAACTTGAAAAATTTAACTATAAAACCGCGGAATGCCTCCATAAAATCGGGGAATGGTTCTACCTGAAGCTATTGCTCAATCTTTGCCCCTCGGAAGAAATTGAAAACAATAATAGCAGAAAAAATGGAGGCAGAGGAAAAGAGAGAGAGAGAGAGAGAAAGATCGTAGAGTTGGCCAATGATCGTCAAAAAGTCCCATGCAATAGTAATGCAGAGGTGCGCACCGGTGGGCAAAGGCACACACTGGGCATTTCGTCTATTTAGTGTCTAGTGGTTTCAGCCATTTCGCGATCCTCCGATGCCATTTATGTAATGAGTCAGTGGCGAGGCCTTTTAATGGGCCCGGGGCCATCCCGGGGGAGAATAAATCCTGCCTCCTCTGACACGGAAAGATCGCGGCCCATGTTTTCATAAATAATTCCGCACGCAGAAGGAAGGAAACAACTCTGCTCTCTTTTTAGGGAAACCTGTGGTAGTAGTGGGTGTGAGGAATGTTCGAGTCCTGTCGCTCGCCTCCTCTCTGGATTGGGTGGAAGCGAGGGTGCTTGGGATGGACCATTCGAAAACATTTTCGAATCGAACGGGGAGGGGGGAGTTATTGGTGGATTAGAACGATTTTGGATGAATAACATTTTTTAAGATAGAAAAACTCTCTGCAGGGTTCTGTATCGTAAGCTTGATTGAGCTAGGATGAGAAGTTCTGGGAAAGAGACATCAGTACAATGCATAGATACATATTTTGAGAGAAAGCAAAATCTTTCTTCTAAGAGAAGTGTTTTAAGAAGTGAATTTTCTATCAAATTGTATTTGTATTCGGATTGTCTTCTTTACTAGTACTACACTTTATTCACGGAAAAGATATACCCAAAGTGAACAAACAAGTTGCCGGAAGGTTTGCCTTATGCCACTTTTGGGAGTTTTTTGCGAAATGGAAAAAAAGTTAACCAATAGGACTCGCATTAGTCGTCTGATTGGCACCAATTTGTTCTTGTCCAAGTCAAACACGGGATTGACATCGCCAAAATGACGCAATTCTTTGTTTACATCTAGTCTATCTTTCCCGTGAACGAAGTATAAAATCAGAAGTCTGCATGCCTGTCTGTAATTCGCCTACTTGACAAAACCACTCCACCGATTTTCAAGTGTGACACAAAAAACTACCTTTGAACCAAATGCATCCCGAAGCGATTTTTGTTAAATCAAATTTTCCATTTCTCATTTCGCTTTTGAGAATTTTTTTCACATAATGCACTAAAAATGACATAGTAGTGTTATTTGAACCTTTTAAACTTTTTTTTTTGCATGGACTTTAAAAGACTTAAAACTACTTAAAAGTGATGCATAGGGAATCTGAAAACGAAAGTGTCATGAAGCAAATTCACCAGATCATATGTAGTAATAGTTTTCAAGAAAAAAGTACATTACAATAAGAGTTCATTCTAAGATAAATATTATACGTAGCTTTGTATAAAATTGAATTTGTGTGAGCGGCCAACGAACCTCAACTTGTTCAGAATGAATTACTGCATTAGTGAATAATAATAATAATAATAGTAATATTAATAATAAAATAGATAAATAAAATTCCTTCCACTAACAATATTTAGTGCACTGTCAACAGGGGGGTACTTTGTGCGTGGGAGGTAGATACTTCGTTCGTTTTTGGAAAAAGAGTTTATACTTGCTACAGACGAGTCAAACCTCACTGGGGATAAAACGTAATGGCGTGGTTATAGGGTCTTCATTGTCTTCACCATACTATTAAGTTGGCGCCTCATTGGTTCTGTGGTAGTAGATTTGCTTCATTTACCGGAGGTTATGGGTTCGATTCCCACGGATCCCTATGTTTTTCCGGAGGCAAAGTAGCGGTGTTCACGGTGCTCATACACGTCCTCATACCGTGACTAAACTCAAGGAAAGGATGCATACAACTGTGGAGAAGATCCCACAGAACGTGTTGAATCGGGTGGTGGAAGCTTTCATTCGATGCCTGGAGAAAAGCGGTAATCGTGATGCCAACCATCTGTGCGGTGTCATATTCAAAGCAAAGTAGTGGCATGTATGGTATCTTACGAGGCATATATATTTCTTTGTTTTCAATGTTTTTTTTTTCGTATGTAAATATTTTGCAATTTGTTTCAAAGTTCTATTTTTTATATTCTACTGCTCGTTACACCGGACCTTGTATTATTCTGATTTGGTTTCAACCAAATAATACATCCAAAGTGCCCCTGAAGTCCTGCCATTTGCTAAATTTAACTGAAAAGGGCAACAGTAATTTTCAGCTTAACATCATAAATGGTACGATTTTACAAAACAGCGAATCCTTCATAAAAGCCTTCTTTTGTACTTAACTGCTTGACAGTGGGTTCGGAACAACAGCGCACTACTTGTCATTAAGCACCATTTCGTCCTCAGTTGAGCTTCTTAATCAGATGAATAAGTAATGGACACCATTATTTTCCTCATAAAATTTATTTTTCAACATTCAGAAAATGAAAACTCATAAACATGCCACAATGGCCATTTAGAAGTGTCTAACACGTGACATACCACCTGCTGCGGGTATCAGTTTCATTGCAAGACGGGAGGATGTCTTTCACAAAGGCTATTCGTCACTGAGTTAGTCACGTTACAGTATATCTGCTGCAGCAATGGCGTTTCAGACATCCGGGTATTTTATGGAAGTCCTTTGAATTCGTCAAGGTAGTACATGCATCACTATTCATTGGGAGCCATTGCGACATGTTGCCATTTTTTATATCATTATTTTACTTTTTAAAGCTGTAATTTATAAAGTGCGCGAGAAAGCAAAATTGACGAGTTTTGTTTGTTATTTTTTTCCACGTTAATATTCTTTTTCTTCAATTATTGGCTGCTGCATTTTACGATTTTAATTCTATTTTTCAAAATAAAATAAGAGTTTTCCTAAATATATTACTTCAATTTTTTGTAGTGGTAATTAGTTTCAAATTTGATGAGAGGAATGCACTCAAGACAAAAGCTTATAATGAAACCTGAATGTATTTCTGGACGCTGGATATCTTCAGGGGCCTCCGAGAGCCACGACGAGCTCCTTGTCAGTTTGGTCTCTGAACCTCCTCCCCCTATAAATCTGTTTAAAATAAAACTACTCCGAATCCAAGCCGGCCCCCTAGCTTCCGACTTGGTTGACATGGCCTCTAGTCGGCCCCGGATATCTTCTGCTTCAACCAAAAGGTCTGTTCAATTGAAACAACCCAAAACAGAAAGGCAGACATTTCCAATTAAAATTGCACTCTTTTCTGTTAATGTCTCGAGAGCTAGAGTTCTGCGTGAGTTGACTCAAAAAAAAAAAAAAAAACCTTTGGAATACACCGTTATACGTAAAACGACTGCAGTTGTCACTGGTATCTTCTAAATGTTTGTTTTTTATGTAAATTATTTTCTGCACACACTGTAAAAAATGAATGTTGTTTTTGCAGTATAATACAGCTAATTTTATGGTAATAAACTGTAAAATTTCTACTTTTACAGTACAGTAAACTGTATAATTGCTAATTTTACAGTATTAAACTGCAAAATTGGTAATTTTACAGTTTATTACCGCGCATTTTACAGTTTTAAACTGGAACCTACACTGCCAGTATCACACTGTTATTTTTACAGTATAATACAGCTAAATTTTACGGCAATAAACGGTCAAATTTCTAACTTTACAGAAAGAAACTGTAAAATTGTTAGTTTTACAGTTTATTATTACTGTACATTTTAGTTTTAAATTGAAACATCGGCTGCCAGTATTATACTGTAAAAACAACAGTTAATTTTTGCAGTGCAGGTCTCACGTACAAAAATCTAAATTATAGTTTTAAAAAAATTGAAGAGGAAGTAATGTCTTAAGGGTATGTCACACATAGGAAAATTTTATTCAATACAGCACCCAACTCTACCGCAACTTCTATTCTCCAGTCAACTTTGGCCAGAAAACATCCGTTGGAAGTGAAATTTACATCCAAATTTCATTTTCCAAAAAAATAGGAAGAATGAGAAACTTTGTTGTTTCTATTTACAGCAGAGTAAAGAGTTTTTGGGGTGGATGGAAATACCCAAATTGCTCATCAAAAATATCTCTGAGCTGGCGAAGTCATAAATGAACGTTTTTATTAGTTTTCCACACGACAAGAAACAGTAGTTGAAGCTATTTGTAAACCTCTAGTAGGGGAGAATCATTAAACTTTAAAAAATAAATTTTTTCACATGGAGATTTAAAAACAATGATGATGCCTTTACAATTATTTAGAAACACGCAAAATTCTCAGAGTCCCTCTTACATGTTACCTAGTCTTCCATCAACAACACCTTAGTTGAAACAATCAAAGAAGTGCGACAACATACTTTGTTTATACCTACTCCATTCTTTCTTTTACTGTCCGACCTCGAAAGTCGCGACTAGAACCGTTGAACCGCTCTATTTTAAAAAGGGGTGAAAGGTTGATGTTGAAAATGCTCCATTTCTGCTTAGTCCGACGTTATTTTCTTTTCCTGCATCCGATAAGGAAGGGAAATAAATTTAATAAAAATATTTTTGAAAAAAATATTGAACCGACTTCGGAACTTCACTCGACAAGTGCTCTAAAAAGTAAAAAATAATTTTATTCTTTGAACACCATCGACACTACGTTTAAACATAAGTTTTGAAGTCGGCGCAAAAACACTATATAGAATCATACGAAACTATAATTTAACTATAGATATAAATTGCAATGAATCCAGGTTCTTTAATCGCATTCGCATACATTGACAACCACATATTTATGTAATGGTACAAATATTCAGCTCTTAATTTTCAATGGTTTCTCTGAAAAATGTTGGAAAAATGTAGTTAAACGTCATTTCACCTATAGTTTTTGCACCCACTTCAAAACTTATGTTTAAACGTAGTGTCGATGGTGTTCAAAGGAAAAAATTATTTTTTACTTTTTAGAGCACTTGCCGAGTGAAGTTCCGAAGTCGGTTCAATTTTTTTTTAAAAATATTTTTATTTTATTCTCTTTAATGTACATATGAAATAAGGTAAGGTTTCCATTACAAAACTTCACCTAATCTGCTTAAGTAAATGCTTCATAAAATAAACTATGTAAGGAAAAAAAAGAAAGAAAGCATCAACACGTCTAAAATTTTAAACGATTGACACTAAAAAATAATCCTTGTTATTCTCTGGTCCTTATTTGTGTACTAGTTTAATCAAAGGCTAAATATTAACGACTTTTCAACTAATTTATATTTCAAAACAACACTAGATTCTCGCGGTTCATAAAATTTTACCACGTGTTACGTACGTGGCGCTAATGAGCTTCATGTTTGCTTTAGTTAAGCCTTCATTCAAAATTTTCATTATCATTATAATAACTGTTTCATATCAATCACGTTTTGTAACAATGGATTTCATATTTAATCATTTAGGACAAATCGCTTTAAATTTGAGCAAAAATCTGGAGATTTTCCTCACTTTCTTCAGAATTCCTTTATCAAACCTTATGTAAATTAAGACTAATAAAACCTGAAATATTACGAATCAATTAGTACCTGGTACGACTTTCAGTTCGTTGGAGTTCAGGAGAAAAAAGCAGGACATAGAAAGATACTCGGTTTAAAATTTTCAAAAAGACCATAGAAATGAATTTCATTGTGCAATCCAGAGAAGCCTGGCGTTCAAAATGGTCATTATTACGATTACTGTGATCCCAATTTCTTTTTCGAAAGATTTCTGCAGGTTCCGGTTATCGAACCCGGACCACGAGAGGATGGGACCAATCGGAAAGAAAGACCTTTCTAACAAAAAAAGAATTTTTGAAATCGGTCCAGGCATCTTCGAGTAATCTTATAACATACAAAAAAAAAAAAAAAATTCTCCGACGAATTGTATAACCTCCTCCTTTGTT
>JAXGGA010016643.1:25000-26227 GCA_038373865.1 Uloborus plumipes | reverse complement strand
CAACTTATCCAAGAAATCATTATCAAACAATGCACACAAACACTACTTTTTTTCTCCTCTTTCTTCTTAATCGAAGTCAGATGGCGCTGCTGACCGAAACTTTACAGTCCACTTGTCAAATAACTTAGATCGGCTATTTATTTACCTGGGGAGAGAGAGCAACAAGATTCAACTTTGGATGCAGTTTTGACGCTCTTGGGCTCAACAATTGGGAGGAAAGGTGAGTAATTGTTTCGTTTGCGATCTTTGCTGTTTGGCGCAACTAATGATATCGGTTCATTTTGCGCTTAAGTGTTTATCGGATTACTCAATGAAATAAGTCTGTAATGGGTTCTATAAATTATAACTTTCTTGTTCTTGAATTAACCCATTAATGCCTAGCGTCGCTTCTTATGGAAGGTCCAAAAAAGGGTCTGAATTGCCCCAAAATGAACATTTTAACCAAATAATAGTGTTCAATTAGTAACTTGGTATTGTTTCAATTCGTTATTAACAGATTGCAGCACATAACCATTGTAAAGTGTGTTCTGTAGCAGTTTTAATATGAACTTTATCAAAAATCACATCGTTCACAATCTCAAGAAAAAATGATAAGTTTTCAAAGTTATTCCCAGCTTCCCAGTTTGTGCTAATTGCTGGTTTTATTTCTTCTTATAAAATGTCTTTTTAAATGTTATTTCGTAGGCAGAAAAAAAATTAGTAAAAAAGGTGTGTACCCTCTGGGGTCTATCGTAACATTTGAGGGACGATTTTTCTTTCCTTAATGAAACAATTATTTTTTACATAATATTTTTTTTTATTATTTTTCCTGTCCATTAAACACTGTTTGTAACCAGTATACAAAATATCTTTGGGGAAAAAAATGTCAGGCAATAATGAGTTAAAGCAATCCATTTTTTAACTTTGAAATATTTCGAGTTGGCAGTAATATGTTTTTCTCTGCATTTAAACAAATACATCAACTATTAACTAACATATGAATTAAATATAAAGGCAGTTTTCGAATTGTAATTCTCTACTGACTAAGGATTTCGGGTCGAAAGCAGGAAGTAAACCAAACACAAAATGAAAAAAACTTAAGAAATATAAAAATAAGTACATTCTTAGAATTGCTTTTTTGTTGTGTTTTGTTGTTTTGATACACGATATTCAAAATATAAAAATATATTTGGATGTTGCTTACTTACTCCAATTATTTTTTTAATAATTATTTATAACATTTCTACC
>JAXGGA010016643.1:0-20000 GCA_038373865.1 Uloborus plumipes | reverse complement strand
TCGTAAGCCACATTGAATTCCTTGCATACATAAGACCTGAAAAGAAAAAAAACGCTGTCACAAGGAATATAAATGAAACTTTTTTCGCCAATGTCAACCATTTCCTTTAACCCTTAAGGACGTTCAACGCAGACACGCGACCAGCGTCAAGCGCCGTGGTATTCGGTTTAGTGATTTTCCCTTATGACAAGAAACAAATGACAAACAAGGAAGTGAACTACAGTCCAGAAGTATGCGTTCCATACCAGAGCTGCATATAGGGCAGGCCAGCCTTTTCTCATTTCAGAACTTGGGTTTTCTCTGAATTGTAGTAAAATTCTCTGGGCGAGAAACGAAGCGAACGGAAAAGAAGAGGTTGCGTGATGAGCGACTGACAATTTTAGAAAAAAATGAATCTTCTGCTCACGCACAGAAATCGTTGAAGTTCACCAACTGCTTCATTAAACTTAAGAGGCAATTGGTCTAATTCCCATATCCTCTAGGAGCCGAATATGGAGTACTTTACGCTTTGGCTTGCACAAGTAACAAAATCTGCTACTTTCTAGGATGGCAGATGCAGTGAGTCACCCAAGGGAACATCTAGCTTACGGTTTTGGAGGGGGTCATTTTCGGAAAAGGGTTTTTGTTAAAAGGCAATTGATGTGAGAAAACGGGAGGTATATGGCGATTTTTGTTTCGAAATATGTGTCCCAAAAATGCAGTTTTAGGCTATTTTTGATCGTGTAAGAGAGGGGTTATGACCCCCATAACCCCAACCCTTCTGGATCCGGGCCTGTAGTCTGGTAGTTAGAAATGCTCCGAATTTAAATTTTCGGGAGGGTGCAATTTCTCAGTTTACCAAATAGAAATCCAAATTTTGCCGAAGGTTAAAATACGGGTATGCACACATCTCCCAAGTAGCATCAACTCATCGGATTTTGCTCGGCCGATCATCGAACTCCTCGTAAACTGATCCGTAACGCACGATGACATCGTTCCGATCAGTATCCGAGCACGGTTTTCGATGAGCTACTCTTCATCGGAAAGCGATATCCTTCCGATGAACTTTACTCCGATGAAAATAAGCCGAGTGTCCAAAATTGATCCTAAATTAATCGGCACGGGACTGCACTGCTCGTAAATTGCTCCAAATCTCATCGTATTTCGAGTAAAACTCATCTGATTTTGCTGCTCGGATTCTGTTTGGCCGATGAGACGTATTGGAGCAATTCCCGATGAGAACTCATCGAATCCGGTCAGCGGCCGATGAGAATTTCATCGGGTTTCGATGAATGGCCGATCATCGGCCAATGAGATTATGCTGCTACGGATAATACATGCACTGAAAAAGGACATTCGGGGCACTAAAAAAATGCAATATTGCAGTCAAGACCCCAAATTTTCCGAATCGTCCTACCAAATTTACTGAATAAGAGCCAATATTTTGAAAAGTGCCAATTTGAAGTTTTAGTTTCCTGATTAAAAAAATGTTTTTCAGAAAAAAATTTATATTGGATTCTAAGTCTAAATTGGGTTTAAATGCAAGAAAATAAAAGGGGGGAGGTCAAGGAAGTTATTTACCCCCTCCTTAGATTACTCACTTTTAAGCCGTTACAGATCTGATGAGTGTTACAGATCTGATGTTAATATGAGCTACATATCTGAGTTTATGCTTTCAGTCTTCTTTAACATCTCTAAAAATGATATCATTTCCTTGCATTTTTAACATAGAATTAAGATAACTATATTAAAATATATATATTAGGCTAAAAAATCAACTTTCATTATAAAAAAGCCTTTCTTGGAAATAAAAATGAGCGATAAGGTTTTTAGATAAAATAAATTATGAGATTACCAAATCCAAGCTAATAAAATATTTGTTTTGTTTTGAAACAACACACAACTTCAACTTTTTCAACACACATTTCTGCTGCTTGCTTTTCTTTAATTAGTTGCAGGAAATTTAATTTCTTGATTAGAAAATCAAATTTAGCATGCTAGTTATTATCTAGTTATTTAGCGAAGTTATGAGAAATTGAATCACCAAAAAAATAATAAAATAATAATAATTAATTGAATTAATTTCTGCAGTGCCAATTTTTCTTATTTCACTAACTTCTATTGTCAGGTCATGCAAACCACAAATGAAGCAGTTGTACTAAAACTCATTGCTTTTCATTTTTTAAGAACAAAAATATTCAATATATGGCTAAAACCTATGATTTTTGCTTTTTAATAATTCTGAAACGTGAGAGTTAGTTCGGTAACATATCCGCTGTTTTTCAATGTTACCGCTCTGACTGTTACCGATCTGAGAAACTGACAAAGTTTTTTTTTTATTTCCGAGTCGATCGCGCTAAACCAGAATCAAACACGTGGTTTTTTCACTTGTAATAAAGTACTATACTTATATATAAAATAACTTTTAAAATAATAAAAACTGCGCATTTTAGCTCGTGTTACCGATCTGATGACTTAAATGACACACATTTTATAAATCACTTTAAAAAATCTTACCTGCAATTTCTCTTGAGTTGAGATGTTCTTGAATAAAGAAAACATACGTGAGATTCGGCGAAAATTTCATTCATATTCAAAAGAATTGTGTTATGAGGAACTTACAAGTTACAAATTTTACTCATGGATGTCTTTTTAGAATATCATGGCTTGACGATCTAACTTCCTCAGAGGATCTGCATCAGAAACTTGCCATGTTGAGCATTAATAGAGGAAAGTAAGGTACAACAGTACTGGTGGATCAAACCGATTCCACCCGTTTTTGGTTAAAACGTGTTTCTACCTGATGGAAAGAATGTAATTTTTCAAAGAATTTTTTATAAAATACAATAGAAGTTGTATTTAGGTTCTGTCGGCGATTAAATTTAAGTGTGAAAGATTTTCAAAAATGCTATTAGTGGTATTTGTTTTAGCTTAGTAATTCCTGAGCCTTACATTATAGCCTTTGGTTAAAAATGGCGAAAACCGTGCATCTTTCTTCCACAAAAACAGTCAATTTTTTTCCTGCCAACCGTAATTTTCAAAAGATTGGAAAATTAATTAATTAATTAATTAATTAATTAACTATGTACCTCAACTTTTTCGAATCAGATAAATGCCTCTCAAATGCATGCGGAAGTATACTGATTAATTTTTATTGTAGAAATGTCTCTAAATGTCTTTTAATATCATGTCAAAGCTTAGAGGTATGAAGAAAGTGCTGAAGAAAATGGGGCAAAGACGTTGCCTCATTTTCTACTGCATTGCATTTTGGTTTTTACTTAAGTAAACGAATTTCCAGGCATTAGTTTATTTCATTTGTATTGGAATTTCTATTTATTGGTTCAATAATTCAACTATATGCATTTTAAAACTTGTTTTATGTACCAAAATATATTTCCATCATAAGGTATAAAGTTGTATTATTTTACCCAGACTTTATTATTTTTTACGACTATTTTCAGTAAAATTATATTTTATTTAAAACTAGCTGTACCCGCCCGGCGTTGCCCGTGCATTTAGAAAATGCAGATAAGTGAATAGCGCAGGAATAGTAGTGTGTATAGCAACAAATCACAATAGTAGCAATTTCTAGTGTAGACAAAAAATAGCTTACTTATTGTAAGTATGTATGTAGTAAGTAAGTATGTATGTATGGTAGAATGTGTATATTGTATGTATGTAAGAATGTTGTATATGCGTGAAATAAGCATGGAGCGCTGTGAACGATGAGGGAATATAAAAATAACAAAAGGCAAACATTATTTTTAAGTTATTGTAATTTATTCCTTAAAATTATATATCATTAAACAATTACGAAAGTAACACTATTAAACAATATCAATCTCTTAATGCTATAGCGTGAACAATATTTTTGTTAGTCCATCTTTAGCTAACACAAACAAACTGGATGGTTTACCCACTCGAGAGCATGCCACGTATAATTGTCCGTGTGAAAAACATGGTGTTCTCAAATCTAAGCCACAAACAGACATCGTTTGACCTTGGGATTTGTTGATAGTCATTGCAAATGCCAATCTAATCGGAAACTGAATACGTTTGAATTGAATTGGCACACCTGTAGGTATAATAGGAATGCGTGGTATGAGTATATTTTCACCTCTGAACTTGCCATTTAAAATCTTGGCTTCGATCACGTTTTTCATTAATTTTTGAATAACTAATCGCGTACCGTTGCACAGCCGGGGCGGGTTCAAATTACGAAGCAAGATAATTGGAGATCCAACCTTTATTTTTTAAAAATTTGTGTCACTTTAATGGTCGTTCATACCCCCCCCCCCCCCCCCTCTCACAGTGAAAAAAAAAACATTACACAGCAGATTTTGCCTAATAACTCAACACTCATGGTGTTTGATACGTTTTATTTGTTTGTAATGATGTTTTTTGGTCACAACCAATATGAAAATCACAAAAAATAGTTACTTTAATTTTTAACATATATTTATCTTCTTTAGAATTTTTGACTTTTAATTTTACCTCGAATTTGACGTAAATGCAAGGTATAAAATACAGAATTTTATAAAGGTACAAAATTAACATAATATAATTGATAGTGTATATAATTTTTGAAAAAATAATATAAGTGCCGCAAATCAAAAACCATTTATTGCCACAATCGATTCAAAACCCACAAAAATGGCGCAAACGTCCATAAGAAAATTCTACAGCATCGAAGGACCCCATTGCCAATTTTAACAAAGATCCGACCAAAACTGTTACTTTGTACTATAAAAAAATATGGGGTATATCCCCATGAGGGGATGTACCTGCATAAGGACATTACAATCATTAAAATCATTCAAAAAAAAAACCATGCAGCTGTTCGAAAAAATCCTTGCGGGCCTGGATTCGATCTCATTCCATCAGGAACTTCAACCTGACGCGCAGAACCACTTGACCATCGGGTCGCTCGTTGAAGTAAGGATTTACGATAACACATATTGTATTGGCGAGCAGCGATCTTGAGAAGAAGTTTTATAAATAACTAGCTGTACCCGCCCGGCGTTGCCCGTTCATTTAGAAAATGCAGATAAGTGAATAGCGCAGGAATAGTATTGTGTATAGCAACAAATCACAATAGTAGCAATTTCTAGTGTAAACAAAAAATAGCTTACTTATTGTAAGTATGTATGTATGGTAGAATGTGTATATTGTATGTATGTAAGAATGTTGTATATGCGTGAAATAAGCATGGAGCGCTGTGAACGATGAGGGAATATAAAAATAACAAAAGGCAAACATTATTTTTAAGTTATTATAATTTATTCCTTAAAATTATATATCATTAAATAATTACGACAGTAACACTATTAAACAATATCAATCTCTTAATGCTATAGCGTGAACAATATTTTTTGTTAGTCCATCTTTAGCTATACAAACAAACTGGATGGTTTACCCACTCGAGAGCATGCCACGTATAATTGTCCGTGTGAAAAACATGGTGTTCTCAAATCTAAGCCACAAACAGACATCGTTTGACCTTGGGATTTGTTGATAGTCATTGCAAATGCCAATCTAATCAGAAACTGAATACGTTTGAATTGAATTGGCACATCTGTAGGTATAATAGGAATCCGTGGTATGAGTATATTTTCACCTCTGAACTTGCCATTTAAAATCCTGGCTTCGATCACGTTTTTCATTAATTTTTGAATGACTAATCGCGTACCGTTGCACAGCCAAATTACGAAGCAAGATAATTGGAGATCCAACCTTTATTTTTTAAAAATTTGTGTCACTTTAATGGTCGTTCATACCCCCCCCCCTCTCGCAGTGAAAAAAAAAACATTACACAGCAGATTTTGCCTAATAACTCAACACTCATGGTGTTTGATACGTTTTATTTGTTTGTAATGATGTTTTTTGGTCACAAACAATATGAAAATCACAAAAAATAGTTACTTTAATTTTTAACATATATTTATCTTCTTCAGAATTTTTGACTTTTAATTTTACCTTGAATTTGACGTAAATGCAAGGTATAAAATACAGAATTTTATAAAGGTACAAAAATTAACATAATATAATTGATAGTGTATATAATTTTTGAAAAAATAATATAAGTGCCGCAAATCAAAAACCATTTATTGCCACAATCGATTCAAAGCCCCCAAAAATGGCGCAAACGTCCATAAGAAAATTCTACAGCATCGAAGGACCCCATTGCCAATTTTAACAAAGATCCGACCAAAACTGTCATTTTGTACTATAAAAAAATATGGGGTAGATCCCCATGAGGGGATGTACCTGCATAAGGACATTACAATCATTAAAATCATTCAAAAAAAAAAAAACCATGCAGCTGTTCGAAAAAATCCTTGCGGGTCTGGATTCGATCTCATTCCATCAGGAACTTCAACCTGACGCGCAGAACCACTTGACCATCGGGTCGCTCGTTGAAGTAAGGATTTACGATAACACATATTGTATTGGCGAGCAGCGATCTCGAGAAGAAGTTTCATAAATATTTTTTTAAAATTTTTCTAATTCAAAAATCGAAAATCGGGCTTCGAGGTCTGGTGGCCAGCCCCTTTGTGCTTCCGTGTAAAAAATTCCAGGTCCCTGCGTGCGATAGATTTGGCTGGAGAGCTCGGTCAAATGGACAGACAGGCAGACAGACAGACAGACACATTACACTTGCTTTTATTATTATAGATTTTTTAAAATTTTTCTAATTCAAAAATCGAAAATCGGGCTTCGAGGTCTGGTGGCCAGCCCCTTTGTGCTTTCGTGTAAAAAATTCCAGGTCCCTGCGTGCGATAGATTTGGCTGGAGAGCTCGGTCAAATGGACAGACAGGCAGACAGATAGACAGACAGACACATTACACTTGCTTTTATTATTATAGATAGTCGGTTTCTGAACATTTTCTTTGATCTTACCTGAACTTTTCTCTGGTTAGAAATTTTGGTTAAAATCATTTTGGTATTGAACACATTCTTCACAAGATTTCCTTTATTTACGGGAATTTCATTATCATTTTAACTCAAAAAAAAAAAAAGAAGTATAGCATCTAAACCTCAAACATGACGATGCAGTTTTTTTTCTTTAAATTTCATATTAAAGTGTATGCCGTTTCTATGCAACCTCTCTTACCTCTTCATGGCTCTCATTCTTACCGATAATTGCAAATGTTATCGATGTTTACAATTTTTATCGTAATCTAACTTTCTTGGGTACATAGATAACAGTTATTCATGTAGTCAATGCAAAATATGTATGAGAAATCCGTCGGTCTTCCTTTTTTTCCTTTTCTTTTCTTTCCTTTCTTTTTTTTTTTTTTCAAGTTGAAGTTTATTTTATCACCGAATAAACCTTCACAAAGCAAACTATCAAGTTCCTTGTCTATGTAACATTGTCAACCGAGCAATCAAAATTTCGTTAACTTTTTTTTTCTTGTTGAAGCAAAATGAAATTTTAACTGTGAATTCACTGAGTACAATAAAATTCAATTTTATTCATAAGTTCTGTTATTTAGAAGTGCATTATCTCTTATATTGGATATGCTTGATTTTTTAAATTATTTTTTTAGCTTTGGATGTTTTATTCCATGAGACGAATCAAAACTCATTGGACTCATTTAAAATATTTCAATGCATTAGCATTTTAAACACATTAATTTTGACTTTAAATGATACATTTAATAAAGTATTTTCTTTTCAATTTATTCAGAAATCAGAGTGAAAGAAAACTAATACAAAAATTGCAGTATCACAAAATTTTAGAAAGTTTAAAAATTTTACCCTAAATGTCTCCAAAATTAATGTAGATATTTTATGAATCTTTGTAAATTTACAATAACAATAGCATAAGCATGGTATTCCTCCGGCCCGCTCTTCCATCCCTTAAAATTGGTATTAGTTCTTGCTACTAATGTTTTCTTAATGCTACTGTATAGTGTATAATGCTACTAAGAAAGGTCAATTATCTTCCCAAGTAACAAATTTCGGAAAAGGAGGAAGTAAGAAAAAAAGAAATACAGTAAATAATATACTGTTCTAATCATAAGGATTCTTGCTACCAGGACCATTGGTTCACTGTAGCGTGACATTATATATTTCAACTCAAAATAAAGCGTGTTCATCAGAGCATAACGAAAACTCCTCTAACGCCGACCTTACCTTTACTTCGATTAAAGTCTCTGTCCCGTCGATGAATTTCTTATAAATAAGGATGGATTCTGCGAGGGTCATTTCATGATGAATATTACTCTCATGCCGTATAACTTAGAAAAGCTTTGGACGGAGGACCGACCTATCTGGCATTTTGGTACCAGGGAGTTAACTTTGGATTCAGCGTTGACTTCAAGTATTTAAAAGTATGCTATCATGCTCTCTGGTTGCTACGTTCCAAAGAAAAACTGATGAAAAGTTTTCTTTGGACCCTTTTTTTTCTAAAACGATGTTTTGATCAAATTTAGCTTGCAGTATCCAATTTCTTATTTCATTTATTTATTTACGTATTTTATTTTATTTTATTATTTTTTGACCATAGTAAAATATAAAATCTTGCCATATCCCCCTCTAAAATGTATCTATATTCTCCTCTCAATTATTTTCTCGTTACGCTACTTAGCAGAAAAAAAAGAAGAAATCTTGCTGGCTCCAGCAATTCAAATATTCTTCAGCAATAATAATTCAATAATAAATTATTATATCTTAACCTTCTCAATCTTGCAGTTTGTCATAAGTGTTACAATATCTTTGCAGATGTTTGAAGAAACGGGCACCGATGTACTGGATTTT
The DNA here is from genome assembly GCA_038373865.1 of Uloborus plumipes. Lineage (NCBI taxonomy): Eukaryota > Metazoa > Arthropoda > Arachnida > Araneae > Uloboridae > Uloborus > Uloborus plumipes. Next base: position 11,257 of record JAXGGA010016643.1, on the reverse strand, counting down.
CTGACAGCACTCTTGCTTGATATTCGGATTCAGGTGCTTTTAATCTTCATTGGCTTTTTCATTCACTGGAACTATCGCTTACCAAGACCTCGAAAAGGAGCCGGCAACAAGGCCGTATTTGTGACAGGTAAAGCATCACCAAGAAGTGTTCATGTTTTTGCTGGCAACTCTATCTTACGTATAAGATATATCATCACTCAGAACTACAGTAAGATATCTTATTGTTGTTTCCAGGCTCAGATATTTTACTGTTGCTCTGAGCAGGCGATATATTGATTTTTTTTTTTTTTATGTTTCACTAATCGGGATAGTTCAATGACGTTATGGGGGCAGTGTGATATAAAGGTGACCAGACATCATTACTTCGTACCAAAACATCATTACTTCCTACCAGACATCATCAGTGACCAGACATCGTTGCTTCGTACTGAATCCGTTGTACGGAAAATAGAGGATGATTCAAAAAGAGTGGTGATTTGGAAGCATTGCCCCTCCCAAGACACAATCGGATACCACTGGATATTAAAATTAATTGCAAATGATATATCTATCCCATGTTGCTCCTTTAGATAGGGCATTCATTGATCACTAGAGTAATTGTTGACCATGTTCATTTATTGTTGTAAATATGATTAGAAAAAAAATAAATGAAGATGCATAATTTTAGCTCATTTAGATGACTTAATATATTTAAATACTTGGATCAAAGATACGCGTGGCCAACGCCTAACTACTACGGCCCCCATCCGACTTACCCAATCATAATATTTAAAATGCTTTCTGCTGATTTGTAATGTATACTTTGTGGAGTAAAATCGTTGCCCAATTGTTTTCCCACAATGATTCTTTGCATTTCAGGTTGTGATACTGGTATGGGGCATCGCATGGCGAGGAGATTCGACGAGATGGGAATGCACGTGTTTGCCGGTTGTCTAAACCCTGGTGGACCCGGGGCAGTCGCACTCAAGGAGTCTTGTTCTACGCGGCTACACGTCGTTCCTCTGGACATCACCAACGAGGAACAAGTGAAAGAAGCAGCAGCCTACGTCAAAGCCAACCTCCCTGAAGACGAAAGAGGTCTGGTTTTACTGAAATAATGAAACCACTCAGACATTTTTTAATGTTTTAATTGTTTAAAGGACAGCTGTGTGTGTGCACTCTCGCCCCTCTTTAACCATGCCCCACTTTTCAGCTCTAGGTCTTAAGTTTCACCATTCCGAGGGCCACACGGCTGGAGTGGAGGTTGAAAATTGTCTGCACACTAAAAAATAAACCGTTGCTTTTACAGCAAGGCCGTATCCAGAGGGGGGGGGGGGCGACGGGCCCGCCCCCCCCCGAAACCCGAAATGTTTTATAATGTAAAACAGAAAAAAAAAGTTTTCTTCTTTTTTTTTTTTTTTTTCAATTTCAAAAGCCAAAAAAAAGTTTTTTTTCTCCCTTTTAACTATTAAACGAGTAAAAATTTGAAGAAGTGCAAAAAAAAAAAAAAAAGACAATTCAATTTCTCATTCGTAGCAAAACAAACTTAAAAACAAGACTCTCATTAGCACTTCCAGTTCTCTTTCCCAAATCAATTCAGGCTCAAGGCAAGCTGCTTGTCACTTTGATTGGAAGCACCCCCTCCCCCATAAAACTTATAAAACTTACACCACTCAGATTCTTACCCCCTAATCGCCGCGCCCCTAGTTTCCGACTAGTCTGAGATTGCTTCTCAGCGCCCTGATTCATTTAAGAGGGTACTTTGTTGGTCCCCATTTATAAGCATTTGCAATCCTCGAGCGATTTTAATAGCTAAACATGTCTTCAATCAACAAGACCACACAAAAACGGACACGTTCACAGACCCTCTGCTTTGTTGGACGCTCACCAATCTTAGACAAAAGTTAGTTTAAAAAAATTCCATTTGCAAATGCTTAAAAACCTTGAAAACTTTGTTAAATGTAGCTGTAAACCTTGAATTTTAAAGTTTCTAACACAAATGGAGGGGAGGTGGGCATCAAGTTGCGCGAAACTCAGCTCCTTGATTAAAAAAAATATTCTGCTTAATGCAAAAATCATATTCCAGCATTTTTTGTAGCACATTTTCAAAAATAATTTTTTGTGACTCACATGTTTCATTTCTGACTATTCATTAAATACCTAATTCAGAATTTTAGAAGTTCCTTTGTAATTGATTCCTTTATTAATATGTTAAGCACGATAAAAAATATTACCCTACCTGTATTCTTTTTCGTTTTCTGCAGTACTAGTGATTGAAAAAGAATTTGTCGTTATAAGTATTTTTCAATATCTATTTTTAATCTTTAAAAGATGTGTCTTTCAAAGTTTTAACAATTTTGTAAGACTGTCCAATCAACTATTAAAACGTCAGAGACTGGAAAGTGCAAATGAAATGCTTTAAAGAATTTTAACTGTTCTAGAGTCTTTGAAAATCATTAAATACCTATTTGAAACTCCATCAAAAGTGCTTCAATCCTATTTATTATCAAATAATTAAACTATGAATTAACTAAATGGCCAGAATGTTACTCTCTCGTTAATTATTTTTTTAATCTCTACACTATTTCTTTTGAAGAATTTTATGTGTTTTATAATATTGGTTATTTTATGTTACTAAGTGCTGGGTCTGCCGGTGAGTTGGGGAACTGATCAAAAACTACTATGTATAACTATAGTAAAAACCGATGTAAGCAAGTGATTAATGTGTTAATCTTTTTTCCTCCCTTTTCCTACCCCTCTGTCGCTTAATATTAATCGTTTGTTAAACTAAACATTTTTTTATGCTTTGATTAATCTTACAGTGCGTTTCGAAATGATAGGTCCACCAGTAAAAACGAAAGTTATGCTGGTAAAAAAGGGTTGTATTGTGTACAAATTACTATATTACAAACTACATTACTTCATTCAATGTGAAATAATACATGAATAATATTCAAATAATAGGAATGATAAGAAAAACGAAAATTACATGAAACAACTGTTTCAAAAAGATAGGTCCACTGAACCAAGCATCGAATAAATGTTGAATTAATAAGAAATTTTTCTACCTTGTTTCTGAATAAGCTCATAAATCCTATTTGGCATGGTTTCTACAAGTTTTTTCAAACAATTTGTACCGATTTTTGACCATTCGGAGGAAATAGCCTTTTTTAAATCTGCAATACTGTTGTACTGCCTTCCGCCTGCATACACAGCTCTTGCGAGTATACCCCACAAGTTTTCCACCGGATTCAGGTCGGGACTACAAGGTGGCCAATCGATAATGTGTACACCATTATCCAGAAACCATTCAAAAGTGGACTTTGCAGAGTGCACAGGAGCATTGTCCTGTTGGAACATGAAGAATGGACCCCCAATGCGCTCTGATTGTGGAAGGAAATATTGTTCAAGCAGCTGCTGATAGCCAGCAGCATTTAAACGATTTTCTACAAATGCTATATCAGTTTTTCCTGCACTTCCGAATCCGGCCCATACCATAACGCAACCACCTCCAGCTTGTCTCTTCGAGAATATCTGTCTATCGTTACGCAGATCGTGCCAGTAACACTGCCAGCCATCTGGACCATCCAGGTTGAATTTCTTTTCGTCACTGAATATTACACGATGCCAATTTTGTTTCCAGGACATCACTTCCCGTGCGAATTTCAGTCTCTTTTCTATGTGCTTTTTAGTCAAGTTCGGAGTTGCTTTCCTCCTCACGTAAACTAAATTTCCGAGTTTCTTTGCCACTCTATGGACCGTAGATTTTGATACTGAAGGGTTTTGTAGCCTGGCTAAAGTGGATAAGCTCACATTTCCAGATTTTAAGTCCTTTACTATGCTCCTTCTTTGTCGGGGTGTAACTTTTGATGGGCGGCCTGGTGACTTTTTACTGCCATAAGTATTTCTAAGTCGCAAAAAATTGTTCACAACATTATGCGATCTGTTTAGAAGCTTAGCTATTTCTCTATTCGATTTTCCACACTTTTTAAAAGCATCAATTTTTCCCTGCTCAACCAGCGAAAGACTGCAACGACGCCCCATTTTGCTTGATTACAACGTGACATTCAAACCTGTTTAAATACCTTCACAGCAGCCAGCACTATCCCGCAGTAAGACTAAGCAACGATATTTATGCAAATATTTGGGAAATAAACGTGATAGGTGCAAATTTCTGAAGGTGGACCTATCTTTTTGAAACGGTCTGAAAATGAAAATTTGCATCAGATAAGAAGAAATGATTTATTTTTAAGAAATTTCATCAAACATAGTTATAACAATTACAGATATATAAACACTATCAAAAAAAGTGATTCTTATTCTCAATTAAGAGCCGAAATTGTGAAAAATAAGGGTGGACCTATCATTTCGAGACGCGCTGTAATTTGCAAAAGAATGCAGAAAATTTATGAGATTGTTGTTTGCCTACTTTTCCAACATGTTTTTGAAGTCCCAATTGCCCCATATAAGGCCTCAAAATGCAGAATTTTAAAACTTTTTTTCAAAAATTTACCTGGGGGAGAAACCCCCGGACCCCCTAAAATTACGGATATTCTACCCCACTTTAAAAAGTTCTCATTGGATATCTCTCTATCTCCAATAAAGGTCAGCTCAAGAAAATAATAAGAATAAAGAAAGGAAAAACACACACACATCAAACATCGTGGGGGGGGGGGGGTCAGCTAGAAATTAGACTCATAGCACACACAAAAAAGTATGTGTGTTTGGGCAATGTGCGAAACTGGGCCCCTCCCGAATTTTTTTTCTGGATACGGCCTTTTACAGTATAATTCTGGCAGCCGAGGTTCCAGTTTAAAACTATAAAACAACAGCAATAAACTGTAAAACTATCAATTTTACAGTTTATTAGTGTAAAGCAGCAATTTTACAGTTTGTTACCATAGTTTTACAGTTTATTACCATTAAATTAGCTGTATTATACTGTAAAAACAACAGTATAATACTGGCAGCAGAGGTTCCAGTTTAAAATTGTAAAATGCACAGTAATAAACTGCAAAATTAGTAATTTTACAGTTTATTACTGTAAAATTAGCAATTTTTAGTTTTTCACTACAAAATTAGCTGATAGTACTGTAAAAACGGTTTGGGGTCAAAATGTCGCGGCCGAAATGTCGCGGGCCAAAATGTCGCGGGCCAAAATGTCGCCGGTCCAAAATGTCGCCTGCCCAAAATGTCGCGTAATCAAAATGTCGCCGATCAAAAATGTCGCCGGGCCAGAATGTCGCCGGTCAAAAATGTCGCCGGGCCAAAATGTCGCCGGTCAAAAATGTCGCCGGTCAAAAATGTCGCCGGGCCAAAATGTCGCCGGTCGAAAATGTCGCCAGGCCAAAATGTCGCCGGTCAAAAATGTCGCCGGTCAAAAATGTCGCCGGTCAAAAATGTCGCCGGTCTAAAATGTCGCCGGTCCAGAATGTCGCCTGTCAAAAATGTCGCCGGTCCAAAATAACGAAGGTTCAAGATATATCCGTTCCAAAATTACGCTAAGTGTATAATACAGATTTAATGTTTCCAGTAATTCACAAAATCAATGCAGCTTAATTATCTCCATATATTATTTCTCTAAGCCGAATCTTATACCCGGTCGAAACTCGCTCATTTCTTTATCGAATTGCAAGAAAATTTATGATTTTGAAGCTTATCCCGCGGGCTATTGACGAAAATTAGACCCACCCTCTAAAAAGTGTCGGTTCGTTTTTTATTCGAACTTCAATTTTTGGGCACAAAATTGACTCTATCTAGCCGAAATAATTGTCGTATCGTCTCCATTTTGGTTTCATTCGAAAGATTAAAAAAAATGCGTTCTTTAGAACGTTTCTCCGCTAGCGCCGCGTAACGAGAATCTCGAAAATCCACGTTTAAGCGACTTATAAGCGATTGAAGTTTGAAAAAGTTAAATTTTTTGCTCAACTGTCAAAATCGTTACATTGTTGTTCAAATCAATTTTAAATGCGGCATTTCAAGCCAAGTCTTAGCTCGGTAAACCCTAATTGTAACTTTTATTGTTTCAAAATACTATGGTAGTTTTGCGATAACGTTAGTATTTAGTTTAGTAGTAGCCTTGGGTATTTGATTTTAATATAGGGTATCACTTTTGTAGTAGTTGTAAAAGTGAACGTGTCTTTGATCTCTTTGAAAAGTTGTCAGAACGACGGCACTAGATGGCGATGTTGTGCAAATGAAGCCAATAAAAATTGTCGTATTAAATTTTAAGTTTGGAGGGTTTTTTTTTTTTTTTTTTTTTTTTTTTGCGGAATTCCGCACGGGTCACCTAGTGTAGCTCAATTTTACTAATAAGCTTGTCACAATATGATAAATACACCTGTTTAGTAACTTTTTTTAAACGTAGCAGTTTAGAAAATTAGCTTAAGTTATTAACAAAAATGTAACTAAATTGATTTCTTCTAAAGCTTAAATTATTTCAGTACCAAAATAATGCCATAGTTTTTTCAGGGCTGTACTTAGGGCCCAGGGACGCTAAATTTCTTCGTTTTTAATAACGTTTTACTAGTTTCACATGTAGGTTTTTTTGTTTGTTCGTTTGTATGTATGTAACTCTGAGTCAAAAATAAAATTCACGTTCTTTACAAACGTATAAAAGTAATATGTTTAATACCATTATTATTACTAAAGGCTAAACTATATTGCATGTTGATGTATAATAAGTGCATTTGACATTAGTTCGGCATCGATCGTCCACAAAATGCATATTATAAGTGCATGTAAACTTAGCGGATATTCAACAGTTTTCAAAATCTTCTTTTGAATTTGATTTACTCTAAAAGCGTATTTTTTAGTTTTTTTAAACTATATTTAGGATTATTTCTTTTTTTTTCACACACAGAAATTAAACAATTAAATTTGCTGTAAAGGCTTTTTTTTTTTTTTTTTTTGCAAAAACGGAATACCGTTTAATCACCGCGTAGCCGGCAATTTTCTTATGGAACATTTTCTTTAAGAGTTGTTTGGGGACGTTTGAAATCAAATTAGTTCAAGGAATAATTGCTTTCTTTGTAACAACTGAGTGGTGGAAGGGGAGGTGAAATGTCAAGAGAAAAAATGGTATTATATTCAACTCCACATTTAAATACTGATTGTAACGAAGGTACAGAACCATGTCTGAGCTGATTGACGCCAGAAATGAATAAGCATCTCTCCCTTTAAGACCATTCTACAAACAAAATTTTGTCTGAATACTTGCATTACTTCTTGATATACATCACTCACAAATAATGAAAAATAAAAAGTTCAATTGCTCTGCTTCCTCGGTGATGTGGCGTATCTTCTGAAGGCTTCCTATGGACCAATTTTTATTTTATTTCGTCTGAACCTTCTTCAGACATTAATCACGCTATGCTGAAAACGTTCTATTACATTCTTGCATGTAAAAACTTGGAAGAACTAGCGGCAAAAACCAATCAGCACTGAATCACATATTGGTTGGTACATGTATGTACCAAATTTCATTCTAATTCACGCACTAAGTTTTGTGGTAGAGTCGCCCCCAAAAAATGGGTCACGCAGATACACACTTACACATTTTCCCTTAAAAAAATAAACGATAAAATTGAATTCAGCACACGTCAGAAAGTGTAAATTCTTCTAAATTGACAATTTTTCACTGATCCAATACTTTCTTTTACACATTTTATGAAGAAGAAAATAAAAAGACCTCTATTATTTAAATAATATAGACTTGCTTTCGATCATGTAAGAAATTTTAACAGAAACCAAGTTTCAAACATTGTACATCTGTCTTATTCATTTCACTGTTCTTCAACTTCTTTTTTAACACACAAATTTTCCTTTCGATATCAATTAAACTTGGCTTGGGCTTCTAATCTATTCGTTTTTAAGTTGGTAGATAGCGAGTTACGGTGAAATAAGCTATTGTAAATAAATAACGTACGCTTGTTTTTTAAACTATTTTTTTCTTGGAAAGCGCTCGAAACAGTTACAAGCCGAAAGGGTAAATTTTTTTTAGTATTTTAAAAAATTTTAGTCCATACTATCGTTAACGCACACGTTCATCAACAGCAATTAGCAATTTTTTGCTAATTCGGTGTAAAAAAGCCTTTTCATATATTTTAATTTTTGATACTAACTGTATCAATATCGGACCTTCTACATTTTTGTCTGACGACATTTGAACTGGCGACATTTTGGCCCGCGACATTTTTGACCGGCGACATTTTGGACACGCGACATTTTTGACCTGCGACATTTTGGACACGCGACATTTTTGACCGGCGACATTTTGGACACGCGACATTTTTGACCGGCGACATTTTGGACACGCGACATTTTTGACCGGCGACATTTTGGACACACGACATTTTTGACCGGCGACATTTTGGCCCGCGACATTTTGGTCCTTCGACATTTTTGCCCGCGACATTTCGAACCGCGACATTTGAGACCGGCGACATTTTGTCCAGCGACATTTTGGACCGCGACATTTTGGCCCGGCGACATTTTGGCCGCGACATTTTGGCCCGCGACATTTCGGCCGCGACATTTTGGGCGTATACCGTAAAAACAATATTCATTTTTACAGTGTGCAGTTGAGGTAATTTGCTCAGTCCATTTTCAACTGGACGTCAGCCCTGCTCGCAATTTGTTATTTACTGTTTGAAACTGGCATGCCGTGACGTATGATATGTACCATGCCTCGTTGGTGTGCTGTTGATCCCTGATCAATAAGATAAAAAGCTATACAGGGTGTTTTAGAACTTTTAAGAGTCGTATGTGACACGATAATGATTCGGAATCTCATAGCACACTGTCGAAAATAGCTTCTTTTAGACGGCACTCTGAAAGAGTTCATAGTTCTTCCTTCGGATGCAAGGTCATTGCAGAATTGATGCATACTCATATGTTTTGCCATAGAGGTCACCATAGAAATGTTTGTCATCACCGATGAAGCATGCTTGTTTTATTACATTTACCAATTTATTTTGTTTCATTTGTAGTGATAGTAAGAATACTGATGCATTAAATCAATTTTTTTCAAAGCTTTTAGTACCCAAATTGAAACGTTAACTCTAGCAGGACGCCCTAATACCGTTATCGTGTCCCCCTTCTAAAACTTTTGAAGTACATAATTGAAACAAACGCCATGTATACAGCCTTATCATGAGAGAAGAAACTTCAGAGTTGAGGATTCATTGCACTCTGTAATCAATACAGACTTCTTCAGATCTTTTTAGTATGAAGACAAATCACTCACATAATCTATTAAAGTAATGAAGTTCTGGCCAAAATGTTGAGAAACTTCCTGGAGAATCTCTGGATATTCTGTGAAATCTTCATGCAGTTGTGAATGGCTAATAAAGTATAAGATATATGAAGTATATTAGAAGTTCTGTGACGTGACGAATGTTTGATGCGTAATATTTTAAAATGTACAGTTTATAAGTTGATATTTTATTGCTGTTAGAGAAGTTGCTATTAGAAATATTGATCTTAAAAATTCAGAAACACCTGATATCAAATTGAAGAAATTCTGCAAAATGTCCCTCTAGACTTGCTAAAAATATTTTTAAATATTTCATTGAATAATAATCTAAACATAGTTAAATAAAAATTAAACCATAAATTTCTTTTTCAAATCATATTTATGCTTAAGTCACTAATTTTCCAATATTTTTCAACCTTTCTGTGCAAAACCATTACATTTTTTTTCTAAAAAGGGTAAATAAGATTTCATTTCGGAGTTATGATCCAAAACGACTCATTCAAGCTAATTTTTAATTTTTTATTTGAGGTTTGGAAAACTTAAGAAAAAATGCTGGTGTTTCCTTTTCAGAGATCTTTTCAAACATTTGTAGCCTCTATTCTAAAGTATGTTACATACTGTATCAGTTTAAAGAATACTGTTGTTGATGATCAGTCTCGATGTTTGTGGATGACTGGTTTTGTGTGACGATATATATTACAGCGTATGTGTCGAACGTCATTAAATGTTTGGTTTAGCTGTCAGGAAAACAGCATCCGTCTTTGCTATTTTTAGTTTAAAGCAAGTGAACCAAGTATATTTCTCTTGTCGAAGTGACATTATTGTTTCCAAGGAAGTTAGTTAAATTCATGGACACTTTATCCAAAATTCAGATGGGGGGGGGGGCAAGGCCGTATCCAGAAAAAAATTTCGGGAGGGGCCCAGACTTTCGCACATTGCCCAAACACACATACTTTTTTGTGTGTGCTATGAGTCTAATTTCTAGCTGCCCCCCCCCCCCCACGATGTTTGATGTGTGTGGTTTTCATTTCTTTATTCTTATTATTTTCTTGAACTGACCTTTATTGGAGATGGAGAGATATGTAATGACAACTTTTTTAAATGCGGTAGAACATCCGTAATTTTAGGGGGTCCGGGGGTTTCTCCCCCGGGAAAATTTTTGAAAAAAAGTTTAAAAATTCTGCATTTTGAGGCCTTATATGGGGCAATTGGGACTTCAAAAACATGTTGGAAAAGCAGGCAAACAACAATCTCATAAATTTTCTGCATTCTTTTGCAAATTAAGATTAATCAAAGCATAAAAAAATGTTTAGTTTAACAAACGATTAACATTAAGCGACAGAGAAGAAGGATAAGGGAGGTGAAAAGATTAACACATTATCACTTGCTTACATCGGTTTTCACTATAGTTACATAGTAGTTTTTGATCAGTTCTCCAACTCACCGACAGACACAGCACTTGTTAGTAACATAAAATAACCAATATTATAAAACACATAAAATTCTTTAAAAGAAATAGAGTAGAGATTTAAAAAATAACTAACGAGAGAGTAACATTCTGGCCATTTAGTTAATTCATATTTTAATTATTTATAAGAAATAGGATTGAAGCACTTTTGAAGGAGTTTTACAAAGGTATTTAATGATTTTCAAAGACTCTGGAACAGTTAAAATTCTTTAAAGCATTTCATTTGCACTTTCCAGTCTCTGACGTTTTAATAGTTGATTGGACAGCCTTACGAAATTGTTAAAACTTTGAAAGACACATCTTTTAAAGATTAAAAATAGATATTAAAAAATACTTATAACGACAATTTCTTTTTCAATCACTAGTACTGCAGAAAACGAAAAAGAATACAGGTAGGGTAATATTTTTTCTCGTGCTTAACATACTAATAAAAGAATCAATTACAAAGTAACTTCTAAAATACTGAATTAGGTATTTAATGAATAGTCAGAAATGAAACATGCGAGTCACAAAAATTATTTTTGAAAATATGCTACAAAAAATGCTGGAATATG